>VDFB02139288.1:0-11455 GCA_007258455.2 Sequoia sempervirens | reverse complement strand
TCTTTTAATCATTGAAATTGCATAATTGTGTATTGTGTTTTGCTGCATATCATACATCGTTGTGTTTGTCCTCTTGTGCTTATCTCAATTTGACTTAGGATCTTGGATCCTGGGGGCTTGCCCACCTCCTTTGATCTTTCTCATCCTTTTTCTTCCACATTGGTATGTTTGGACCCCACTTGAATGTCTACTTTAGTGTGAGTTTGAAGCAAGTTCATCCTATCACTAAAGTGAGGAATAAATGTAGTGTTGAAAAATGGGTCCCTTGAAATTTTTAAACTCTTTTGGGTCCTCCTTGTGGATTTTGGCTTAATGTTGCCTTGATTTAGTTTTGTAATGTGGTTGACAAATTCATATTAGGTCTTGGGCCCTAGTGAACTAAGGGAATTTAATGGTGCCTTGCTAAAGTGTTGTGAAGTGTTGTAACATACTTTCACACTTTTCTAAGATTTTATCAATTAACTAAGCATAATTAATATAATTTTAATCATAATCAACATTAATATTGCCTTATTTGGAGTGTTGTAAAATGTTACAGTAACACACTTTCACATTCCTCTCTGCTTTTCATTAATAATTGGGCTTTGTTATGCTTTAATTGGCCCTATTTGGCATCCAAAAGCCTCATTTATTGCATCTTTTCAAGGATAATCCTGACACTAATCAGTAACCAATCATAATTCAGGTGTTTTTGGCTTGTGTGGCCCAGATTTAGTGATCTAAGCCTCATTTGCCACTTTGGGTGAATGAGTCCCACCTAAATTTTTTGGTCCCAAACCTTTTTTTACACACTTGAAATTTTTTATTTTTGGTCCCATAAGCATTATGTTAGGAGTACCCATTCACCACTCTGTGGTGAATGAGTCTCTTATAGCCAAAATTAAAATTAATTCAAATTTCTGTGGACTTTATTCCTCATAGATCCCATGTTGGCTTGTGTGTCAATTTTAGGAATTCGCATAATTAAGTATAAATACAAGGTCATTTCATTCATTTTTACCTAAGAAATTTGTGAGAACATTCTTAATGGTAAGCTAAGATCACAATAGCATTCAAGTTTCTTCAAGAGCATTCAAGGGAAAAATTATTCATCAATTGTTGTAGCAATTTAGGATCCATCATCATGGAAAGGTTCTAATTGCATTATTTCATTTTCATGCTTCATTATTTTATTTTGTCATTTGGTTGAATTACCTAAACAGGGTTTAACCAAGGCAAACCCCCATTCCCTAACAATCAACAAGTTTTTCTCCCTCTCTTTGTGTGATTGCAGATGTAAGTGCTTTGAAGGCATGAAGATCATTGAATATTAGGTTACAAAATTGTTGGAGTCGTCTCACCATTTGCAAGGTCAAAATCCTCACTAAAAGGTCATCTATAGCCTTGAAATCAAGGTTTTAGATTTGAGAACTTGGAGAAGCAGGAAGAGCAAACTAAGAGGTGCAAATCAGAACTTTGAATTTCTAGAAAAAACCAAACTAGACTCATTCACCACAAGTGGAAAATGAGTCTCATTGTAGGTATTTTTTAGAGATGTTTTCAGATTTGGATACCCATTTACCTAAAACTTACTCTTGTGCAAAAATCTAGAATTGGGACTGACTCGCCCAGAATGGTGAATGAGTCCCACTAGGTCAAAATATCAATTTCAACATTTCCAGATTTGTTTCTAGTCTTCAACACATTTCCAGGTGTACAAATTCTATTATGTAGCTTTTTGTTTTATTATTCTTGCATTTTCAAGTCATTTAGTTCAATTTTGCATAAAACTAGGTTTTGCATTTCATCTTACATGTCATTATCTTTTCCAAGCCCTAGCTTGGTGGTGAACCCCTATTCTAATATGAAATCATATCCTAGGATACCCTATTATTAGATCTATAAGGCCATCCTTGAATGTGAAGTATAGAAGATTGTTGCCGTAGGTCCTAAAACCCTAGTTGAGACAAAATTATATGTTATAATGTTGTAATATAATATGATTATGGTACTAGATATCATTGAATCATATTGTGTTAAGACATCACATAGAACAATAAAAATCTTACATAATTGTGGAATTATGGAGATATTGTTGTAATATTGGCCTATAGTACAAAAATATTTATTTCATATTGTTGATGTTGTTATGTATGACTTTTGTTTATGGATTTTAATTATCATTACCTACCCTTATAAAATATACTATTATAAAATATATTTGTTTAATATAGATATTTTAATTCTCAACTATGTATAAAGATGGTTAATAATTGGGATATTGGTATGTAGAGGTAGTTTACAAACCATGTTATTTGAAATATACCATAATAGAATATTAAAGTGAAACATTGAGTAAAATAATTGAAATAAAGGAAATAGGCATTTCACCTTTTGGGAGGTGGAACACAAACTAGAGTTTAGGGACCTAAACCAATTTTCTTCAAATTTCATTCAAGGAAACCTTAGAGATCTCAATCAAAGGATGGAATGAGGGAAAGAGATTTGGAATATAAGGTGTTCTTGGGTGTGATTAAATATTAAAAGGGAGTTCACCACTAAGCTAGGGCTTTGAAAGAAAGAGATGATTGCAATGTGAAAATCTAACTGTATCACCTAGAATATGAAACTGTGGTAAAGAAATTTTTCTTTAGTCATTTTTTGATTTTTGGCTTTTATGTGTTTTTACTTCGAGATGTGTCCACACTCAAAGAAAAAGTGTTTCCAAAAGGCGTGCTATGCACCATGTGGTGGTTGGGTAGCTTTTGATTATCATCTTCCTTTCAGAAGAAGGCCAACACACATGTCAACTCGATGAAGATTCTCTTAGGGGGAATTTTCTTAAACCTGAGAATCCCCACCAGCTTGAGACATCATCTCTTCACTGCAGGAAGTTTGTGCTTTTAGTATTGATCTATTTTGGAGTTTGTTGAAGCATGCTGGGTCTTCCTTGTTTTCAAGATGGAAACATTGAGTCGGTGCTGCTAAGCTATGTGATTGGTCAACTAGATTTTTTCACAGTTGTTTTCTAGGATCTGATTGCTTTCAAATAGTGATCTTTGCTAAATATCTAAAATGACACAAATGAGGCAGTTGATAATTAATGAACAAATATTTTTGCAACCTAAAAAGAGATTTAAGATTAGATCATGAGCTATCAAATGTTGGCATCTGGCAGCATTTACTTCTGGGATGTGATGGTGGTTCTCTCTCTTTTCAAATATAAATGGGAGGTGGTGACCTAGAAAAGTTTTTTGGTTTAAGAGTTCCACTTTTCTTCTTTCAGAAAAAAAGTTATTTTAGTTTTCTTTAGAGATAGAAATGTTTTCAGAAGTAATTGGCAAAACATTGCTTTTCTCTTGCATGTTATATTGTTTTTACTCAAACTATTATTAGTTTGGCATCTGACCTATGTTTTTTAAGTTCATTTGATATTAAAGCATGAACTGTTTAGAAGAAATCTTTGAGACTGTACATGTTATGACCTTTTTCAAGTTTCCTTCTTTATGCTTTCATTCATAATGAAACACTATGTTAAGATTAATTCAAGTAGTTTGAGTAGTTGATTTCCATGTTGTAGGCTTATGTGGTATGATAATAACTTGTGGAAATTAGATTATGTCTATTGAATTTTTTTAGTTTCTTTAAGGGTTATTGTTTCTTCATATTATGCTATAACAAGAGGAAGGGTCTATGCAATTTCTAAATGTTTTTCTATTAACCTTGGAAACTTTTATGCTTGATAGGACCTTAATGAAAACTACCTACAAGGAGATTTGAAAGACTGCACTATGCTTGTATATAGCCTTTGCTACTCGTTCTCTTCCCAACAATGAAGGGTTGTGGCATTCTGTGTCTAATATATCATTAATTGAAAGGGAATTGGATATAAAATGTTGTAAAACCTTTGGTGCATTACAATTTTCCTATTTTATGGTTATATTTTCTTCTACCCTTTTTCCCAAAACTCAAAAAGATCCAACTTTCTATGAAAATCCTTAAGGTATTCAACGACGCACAAATTGGTCCCCCACTCACTAAATTTCCCATAAGACTGTCAGAGAGGCGCAAGATTTGATGATCAACAATTGTTTTTCTAGCAAGCCTAGTGGGACCCAAAGTTTTCCAAACATCTAATTAGAAGTCTAAAATATTTATTAAATTAGGCCAAGGAAGGAAGGTGGAAGTTTCATGCCTAGAATCAAAATAAGAGAATATTCAAGAGGTTATTTCTAGTACTGCCAATTACTTGCCTCGTCATATAGGAGAAGAATACTTACAAACTGTTCTATATCACTTGTAAGGAGTAATAGAGTGAGAAGTGAGAGCCCAAAATTTAGAGCCTTATCTGCCCCACCTGGGGGCAAACTTTCCAAATTAGAATACTAGTTATCCGATTCATAGGAATTTGTTCTCCATGGCTCACATAGCTACCCTTGGTCCAAGATATTTTTGTAACCTGGGATAGTGGTAATCTGCTACAACCACCTATGCCCCTAGATGTATGGCCTACTATACTCGCTAATTCCCTTAAGGCTATTCCAAAATTTTATGGGGAAGACTTAAAAACTCCCTCTAAACACCTTGAAGATATAACAAAGGTATGCAAGGTACATACCATAGTAGAGGAAAATATTGCTCTTAGGGTGTTGACTACCTCTTTCAAAGGAAAAGCTCAAGATTAGTATCAATCTTTGGCTTCTAGTTCTATTTGCTCTTGGGATCAGCTCAAAGAAAGGTTTTTCAAATTCTTCTAAAAGAAGGGAGATCACTCTCTATTGATACATCAATTGATCACCAACAAAAGAGCCCTGCAAGAGGCCATGATCAATTTCAACACCAAGTTCCACAAAACCTGGCAAAGAATCCCTTTGACTTCCCAACCTCCAGCTATAATGGTGTTCATGTTTTACTTGAAGGCCTTCAATTTGTACATCATGGAGATGATAAACTCCAAGGGAGGGGACATCTTACCCGATGCATATGAGTTAATTGTGCATGTGGAACATAGTTTGATTGATGCTGGAAAGCTTTCGCCGTGACCTTTGATATGTGTATTTGTAGAAACCTTTGGTGGTCTTCAGGAAGAAGCTACTACAAGCACTTCAGCTACACAAGTGGTGATGCTAGACCACATTGCAATCCATGTACGTGAACCCCTTTGTGCATCTAAGAACATTGTGATCTTCCTCTATAGCTACGAAAGTCAGTGATATGAAGAGTCTCATGTGGTCTTTCACTAATGAGTTGGTTCTCATTAGCAACAAGTGACACCTCTAAAGCAAGCCACTTAGAATTATCAAAGGGGAAGGCCATTCTATCAAAAGAACACATACCAAGGACCCTCAAGAGGAGGAAGTCAATAAACAACATCTGCAATCCAAATAGGCCTAGTCACTATGTCACTACAAGTAGTCAAGGATAGTACAAGAAGTCAAGGAAAGCTAGAGTAAAGAGTTAATCCCAAGTCAGAACAACCTTGTAGAAGATGAGAACATATGGTGCTTCCCATGTAGTTATAGTCACATGGATCAAAATATTTTGAGGGGAAATATGCAACACAAGATAGCAAAAAAAAGAAACAAGGGCGTGCTCTCATATGCAAAAGACTATGAATCCCCTAAAATGGAAAAGGCCTGCTTTAGAGTGTAAATGGAAGGAATGTTTTTAGAGAAAGAGCTAGATATTGTGCCTGACCAACCACTATTTTTTTGGTTGGAGGAAGAAGATGTATTCATGAATGAGGCCCCAATGACTAGTGCCTCACAAGTACAATCAAACTACAACACATGACTGAAAAGAAGCCTAATAGGAGAATACATACAAGAAGCTCTATCGTGTCCTCAGCCATGTTAATCACCACTACAAGAAAAGCAAGCTCTAGAGGACATAGACCCAACCACTCAGTAGTCATGAACTTTGTTGTTGCTAGAGAAGGAGATGGACAAGATACCAAGCTCATTCATAATAGATCATTTTCCTCTGAAGATGAGAGAGATACCACCATTTAATCACAAGGTCCAACTAGTTAAAACCCTCAATGTGGTGGAACAATTGAAGAAGGCACCTACTAAAATATCTTTGTGGGATGTCATATCCATTCCTGAACAAAATATGTTGATTCAAGAAGCATTAAAGAAGGAAGAACAAGTACCACACACGGATGTGACTGCTTGATGTAATCAAAGTAAAGATAAAGGACCCGCGTCAAAACCTCAAGCTCCAAAAGATGCAACTTTTGTGAATGTTGTAGACAATGCAAAAGAGAAAGAGGTAAGAAATGTAAAGCCCATGCCTTTCTTTTTAACACTCATTATAGGATATAAACTTTTGCATAATAATATGATTGATTCGGGAGCTAATGGAGCAGTCATGCCAAAACAACTAGTTAATGCCCTAAAACTTAGGTATGAAAACCTTGAGAAGGTAATCATGCAATTGGATGAGAATAAGGTTTCAACCATTTTACACATTAAATATATGTGTTTAACCCTCTTCTCATGTCCAAGACAAATGGTCTCACAAGAAGTAGTGGTGATAGACATTCCCCCGGTCTTTGGGATGTGTCTCTCAAGAGATTTTACCACAAAGCTTGGCAAGTATTTAGCACTTGATTGTTCCTGCCTGATATTGAGGACCAAGCATGGGGAAAATATGAAAATTATATTTGATTCTTTCCATCCAAAACACGTAGTGGAAATTGTAGTCCTATGTTTTGAATCAGCACATACCTCATTTTCACAAAGGGAGAGATATTATGTAGAGTTGTTGGAAGACGAAGAAGACATGAGTGATCAAACTCCCAAAGAGGAGGTCCTCCTCAGCCAATTCATTGACTTTGAACCCTTCAACAACTTTCACTTGATAGGACTAGGCACCTATGTGATTTTGATGATGATCAAGCCTTTCCAAAATTGATAAATGATCAGGAGGAATATGATGATCTAGGTGACAACTGTCTATGGAACTTATACTTTGATGGCATGAAATACAAGGCTTGTTCTAGAGTAGGTGTTCAATTAGTGTCCCTAATAGGATATGATACCCTTAAGGATTTTCATTTTCAGTTATCTTGATCGAATAATGATGCAAAATATGAAGCCTTGGTTCATGGTCTAATTCTCATAGAATGAATAGGAATAAAGAGAATGCAAGGATTTGGAGACTCATAGTTAGTTGTGAGCTAGGTCCGTGGGAAAGCGGTTACAAGAATATAAGAATGAAGTCATACAAACATGGGATATGGGATTTGATTGAAAGTTTTGAAGCTTTCAATATACAAGTCATTCCCCAATCTCAAAACAGTTTCGCCGATCGGATGGCTTCAATTGGTTCACAATTCAAACCAATTTCTAATTCAACAACAAAGAAGAGAGTAGTACATATTATTTTCCAACCAACAATCCCTAATAATGATAAAGAAATAGTAGGTATTTGAAGATTGTGTTCAGATCACAACCTTTCTATAGAAATCAAGAAGAGCTTTTGAGTATTCACAGCTAGGGGTAGAATCTCCTGAAGAGAAAGTTATCCAGATAAAAGGCAATGAGCTTCCTTGAGGTTTAATCTCCCTCCAGAATCTCTTTGATTGTGAGGACACAAGAAATAGCAAATAGAAGTTCACAGAAGATGTAAGGGATTATGAAGACCTTGATGTCAAAAGTGGCTAAAAGTTGAAAGTCGGAAGGGACATTCCATAGAAGGACAAGGAAAGACTAAAATATGTATGTTCTAGATATGATGGGGTTATAGCTTGGACCTATGATGTTCTCACGGCTATGACCCAAGCATAATTCAACATACCATCAACTTGGTAGAATGATCAAAACCTATTCAACTAAAAGAAAGGCCTATCAATCCTAAGCTTGAGGCATTGATGGTGTAGGATCTCACCAAATTGATCAAATCAAGGATCATATATTTGATTAAAAATTTCACCTAGGTGTCTAATCTGGTACTAGTTCATAAAAGGAATAGTGATATTAGACTCTATGTTGATTTTAGAGATTTAAATAAAGGCTCTCTCAAGTAACACTACCCTTTGCCATCTATGGAGCAGATCCTACAGACTATAGCCAGATTAGAGATGTTTTCATTGCTTGATGGTTTCTCAGGTCATAACTTATAGGGTAGGGTTGGATGAGACACTCTCACTATCCCATGCCTCTAGGTCTCACCTTTGAAAACCATTTGGTGTCACTCTCCACCTTCTTAACCTATACCCTAGTGATTAATAGGCTCCTGCTCTCCCTCCAACCCTACTATCATCTGCATTCTCCTAACCAAGCCAATCTTGGTGTTCTTTCTCTCATTCTCTCCTTAGCCCTTATTCTACCTAAAGACTAGCTATCTCTCAAATGCTTCACTAACTTTATGTAGGGTTGTGGGATGACTTCCAAAGCCTCAAAACCATTCCTCTAGGGTTTAAGATCAATCACCAATCACCATTTCTCCATCGCTCACTCCAAACCCTCTCCTAGGGTTTAAGAAGGGCTACTAGCCCTTGAGCCCCAATTAGGCCTCCTAACCCGAGAAAGTAGGCTTTAAAATCCAAATCTTCCAAAGAACATCAAAAACTTCCAAAAAAGACTCTAGTTCATTTTCCTGCCTCTCTAATATTTTTGAGGTTTTGGGCCTTCACAGGCCGTACACAGGTGTAACCCTATTTTTGTGGGAAATTAGGGCTTTTTAGGCCTTTTCTTGACCTCACAGTGAACTGTTTGTTTATTTCAACCACCAAATGGATTGGTGAGATCTCCTATCCCCTGCCAAAACATTTATAATACCTCCTGCAACCACCACACAACTTGGATTGCTTGGGAATGGTCACCCCTACTGCGTTAGGGCTTGTTTTCACTGTCTTTCCTAGCCAGGCACAGTCAAGCTCACCTAGGAGAAGA
This sequence comes from Sequoia sempervirens, assembly GCA_007258455.2. NCBI lineage: Eukaryota > Viridiplantae > Streptophyta > Pinopsida > Cupressales > Cupressaceae > Sequoia > Sequoia sempervirens. Next base: position 2,576 of record VDFB02139288.1, on the reverse strand, counting down.
CCTTTTCCATGGAACCTTGCTTTCTACAACCTCCTACACCTATCCTATATACAAGCATGGAGCTTAGCCTCATTTCCCATGGACTATACACCAGGTATAGTGGAAAACAAAGAACTAAGACTCCATGAATAACAGCCTCTTAGACTTATCAATAATTTAAAGAAACAAAACCTACTAAGAATAAAACTTTACAAAAATGAAAAAACACCACCAATGACCACACAAAGCTTGTAAGATAGTTACCACACGTCCACACACTAGTCAAAGCCTAGAACACTCCATTAACACACAGCTAAGTACTAAAAATCAGAAAATTGCAAGAAATTCAGTGCTCTTTCATATGAACAGTAAACTCAAACAAATACAATGATTTTTCCAACCCTCATTCTAGTTCGAAGACCACATTTTAAAGGCTTCCAAGGTGGTTACCTCTCCATTGGTCGGACTTAACCACTACAATAGGCCAAAATTGCATAAATGCAACATTTTAGCTTTATTTCAAGCTCCTAGAGAAACCTAAAAGAAACAAGTTGAGAAATTCATCCAATCTACCTTGAACTACTGAACCACATTCCTTCTAACATATTCTAACATCTACTAACACTACTAATTCAAAATTAAATGGTCAACATGACCTTGAAGCATTAAAACTCAAAATTGCTTCCTAGGCTTCCAAAATTGCCTAGTGTTTCCAAATGCCTTCTAGGTGCTCCTGCACCATTCTCCCCCTCTCAACCCAAACACTGGGGAATGGTAGGAGAGACCGATGATAGGTCAATGCCAAACTTCTTGAATTGATCTTCTTGTACCCATGTAGCTTCTGATTCATGCTTGTTCTTCCACTTGATAAGGTGCTCCATGTACACCTTGTGTCTTGTAGCCTTCTTCACTCTTGACTCCAAGATCTTCTCTGCCTGAGGTTTGTCTTGATTAGGTAGGATACATTACTGATGTCCTTGAAGATCTCCTGACTATTCTAAACCTCATCACTGACTGTTCCCTTATACTTGATCAAATCAGCTATGTTGAAAACTAGTGAGATTCCTAGATCGGTAGGTAACTCCACCTTGTATGCATTCTTTCCATACTTGGCCAATATCTTGCATGGACCCACTCTCTTCATCTGCAACTTGGTTGAAATTCCCCTCTGCAACCTTTATTTGTTAAGGTGGACCATAACATAGTCCCCTACTTGAAATTGCACATCTTTCCTTGTTAAATCTGCCTTCTCTTTCAACTTGTGAGTAGCCTCAGTGACTGTCTTCTTTACCTGCTCCTGAATCTCCTTCATGGTCTCGGGATTGAAGTCTTCTTCTCAAGATGTCCACTCCTATGGTCCATAGCTCCAAGATCTCTAAGCTCACATATGCCTCTTGGGTGCATCCCATACACAACTTCAAAAGGACTTTTCCCTATGTTCTGGTTCACACTATCATTGTAAGAATACTCAGCTTGTGAGATAACCATATACCATGTTTGTCCATATTCTTTAGTTAAGCACCTTAGAAGATTATCTAGCACCCTATTAACCACCTGTGTTTGACCATTGGTCTGAGGATGGTAAGCTGATCCAAAAAAGACAGTTAAGTACCCAATCTACTCCATAGTCTTCCAAAAGTGACTCAAGAACTCTACATCCCTATCTAAAACAATGCTTAAAGGTGCTTCAAGCATGGATCCTTACAACTTCCTTGAAGAAAAGATGAGCTATGTAGCTAGCATCATGAGTAGTTTTGCAAGGAATGAAATGACTCATCTTGCTAAATTTGTCTACTACTACATAAACACTGTCAAAACCAGTCTTGGTCTTAGGAAGGCCTACCACAAAATCCATGCTCCCACACTCCCATGGTCTATTAGGAATGGGTAGGGGTTGATATAAACCAACATTACTAGCTCCTCCCTTAGCTTTCATACATACAACACATTGTTCCACATACTTCCTAACATCTCTTGCCAACTTAGGCCAGTAATAGAATCTTTGCACTAGTTCTAAAGTCTTATTTATGCCAAAATTTCCACTAAGACTACCATTATGCTTTTCCTGAATCAGATTTTCCCTCATTGACCCTTTTGGAACACATAACTGATTTCCCTTAAACAATAACCCACTTTGCAATGTATACTCTGAGTATTGGCTATGGAAATGGTTTTCAAAGTTAAAATATACCTTGTAGGCCTCTAAAAAGTCTTCATCTTCCCCATAGAGATCTTTGAAACTGTCAATCCCTATGCTCTTCACTTGTATCTCCTACACTGTCAACAACCTCCTACTAAATGCATCTGCTACTTTGTTTAGTTGTCCCTTCTTGTGCTTGATGGTGAAGGTAAAATCTTGGATGTATTCCATCCATTTCAAATTCCTATTACTCAACTTCTCTTGAGTGTTGATAAAGCTAAGTGCCTGATTGTCAGTAAAGACTACAAACTCCTTGGGTAGAAGGTAATGCCTCCATTTCCTAAATGATTGAACCAAGGCATAAAGTTCTAAGTCATAGGTTGAATACTTCTCCTTTGCTTCGTTGAGCATCTCACTAAAGAAGACTATGGGCCTACCCTCTTGACTTAACACTCCT
>VDFB02139287.1:0-66782 GCA_007258455.2 Sequoia sempervirens | reverse complement strand
GAGAATATCCAGATCAATGGTCAAAATGTGTTGAGAGGATTTAGACATGAGAAGATTGTGCAAAGTTGATTGCACAATTAGGGTGATTGAAGAATAGATTGGCAAGTTAGGTTTTAGATTGATTGATCAATCAACAATTGATTGATCAGTTAGGGTTGAGTTAGGAATTAGATGGTTGAGTTAGAAAAATTAGATTGCTTAGTTAGCAATCCATGATTTTCTCAATCAGAAAGTGGGTGATGAATATTAATTAATTAATTCCTTTTTGTGTTTGATTTTTGATACTTGATTTGAATAGTTTGATTTAATTATTCAAATTTTGGAGGGAAAGTGTGATAATTAAATTATTATGATTTAATAATTTAATCAATTTAGGGAAATAAGGTGAATTAGTGACGTAATCAAATAATTGGCATTGTTTAACTAATCAGGACGAAATAAGATTAGATTAGGACTTTATTAAATAAATGTAATTTATTTAATTGGTCGAAATGATGAAACGTAAATTAATCAAATAACATTGTATTATTCAATTAATTGAGAAAATTAGGGTTTTGGATATCGTTCGATGCATTGTGAGATGTCATGGGATGATTTTGAGGTGTTTCGAGATGTTTTAGAGATGTTTCGAGTTGATTTTGAGATGTTCCGAGTTGATTTAGAGTCATTCTGAGACATTCTGAGTTGATTTAGAGTCGTTTTGAGACATTCTGAGTTGATTTAGAGTCATTTTGAGTTGATTCAGAGTCGTTTTGAGACATTTTGAGTTGATTCAGAGTCATTCCGAGATGTTCTGAGTTGATTTGGAGTTGTTTCGAGTTAATTCAGAGTCGTTTTGAGATGTTCCGAGTTGATTCAGAGATGTTCTGAGACATTCCGAGTTGTGATAGGTGTTAAGTCAATTTTACATGTCTACATTTTTCCCCTCTTTGATACAAAGTACTAGTTGCTTTGTTTCAAAGATTCTATTTTTAAGATTAATTTTTTGAAAAAAATTATGCCCCATTGTGCCTTAGTGTTTCGTGGAATGATGGTAGGACTCTGTGCTGCCCCCTCGAGAGGTTGGCCAAAAATTGCAAGTTTGAGGTCAGGCTCACGACCCCAATGGAAAATTTAATTGTAGAAAAACTGAAAACCACCTACACCATTGTAAAGATCATGAAATTCTACCCCATTTTTTTTTAAAAAAGCACTAAAAAATACTTCCGTATGACTAAGATATGGTCATTTGAAGATAGGGTAGAAAAAGTCTTGATTACTAGTCAATAGCAAAGTTTTGATGATATCTGAGCATTTGTATCATTTTTCTCACTTTTGCATGTTGTAAACCTTCACCTTTGACTAAAATCCTCACTATTGTTTTATGCTTTTGACCTAAAAGCTCGCCTTTGATCAGAAAGCTCGCTTTTGATTGTTCCAAGTCCTAAAATCTCGCCTTTGATAGAGATCCTTGCCTTTGACCTATTTCCACACCCTTGTTTCCTCGCCTTTGCTTGAAAAGCTCGCCTTCGCCTGAAAAGCTCAATTTTGCTTGGTGCTTTCTGAGCATTTGCTCAAAACCCTTGCATTTGACTTTTCCTGTTGCGTTTGACTTTAGCATTTGCTCAGAACCCCGACATGTGTTTCTTTGTCATCCTAAATGTCGTTTGTCATCATTTTTGTGTCATTTTGTGTTGCTTTACATGTTCAAAGTGAAACCCTAATATCATGAGTTAAAATTATTGCAGGTGGTCATTCTATTAGACAGCTAGATCCAGATGGTGGTCCATAGCCTGGTCTATAGAATGTTTCCCTTTTTGTTGGGCAGTGTACTTGATCTTTATTATGTTGTTGTTTAGATACATATTGCAGACATGATTTTTGTATATATATTCATCGGCCCAGTTGAGGCCTCGTATATATGTTATGATGTTGTATATCCTATCACACTTATGATGATGTACCTTCTTTTTTGATTATAATATAAATGAGATATACCTTCTTCGATTCATCCTCATTTTATGCCTATGTGATGATGATATATGATGATGTATACATATGATATGAATGGATGGATGTTAGAAGAAATTTTTGATGATGGATAGAAATTTGATGTTGTTAGTAGTTGCTTGTTGCTTTCGCTTTACTTGGAGGCTTCGCAGTTTTGAAAAATCCTATTTGATGTAGCAAACAAATACAATGCACCAGGGTATTAATGACCAAGGTGACTTTGTATCCATTGCGTGGACTTTGACTCTACAAACAAAGAGTATTCTTGCTCATACCATACATACAAAAACTATGTTTAAAGTATATAGTCGGGTTGTGTCAAAAAATTTCAGACCAGTCACACAAAGAGGTATAGGACACCTAATATGAAAATGCTATATGAATTTCAGACCATTTACACAGAGAGGTATGAAATACCTAACATGCAACTGCTACATGAATTTCATACCATTTACACAAAGAGGTATGAAATACCTAACATGTAACTGCTACACAAATTGTTTCAACACAACTTCCATACACTCAATAAAGCAAGTATTTGCCATGATAGTATTACAAAAATATCTTACAAACAACAAAATGAAATGACGTTCAATTGTCCCCATTCCTTCTTCTCTAAATCCTTATGGACATCCTCGAGAGATCCTGGGAATGAGTCAATAATGTAAATCACAAAAATAAGACTATAAAAAAGATAAAAGACAAAATTGCAGTATCACTTTCCATATCTGTTTTGGGGGTAGGGCTATTATCTGGTGTTGATAATGTCTATCGTAGGAACGGATTCGTTAATGCATATCTCAGGATGTTGTTGGGACTTGTCAAAAAGATAGGTAGTTGATACTTTGGCATTGTTTCTGTTTGTTTATAGTCAAAGCTTTTGCAATTGTTTTCTTGAAAGTTTTAGTTGTTGATGTTTTCTTTGTTTTTTTTGTCAAAGGGTGAGTGTGACGATCTGTTTATTATGGATGAAATGTTTTATTGCGAATTGTGATGGTGGGCATGGGTCATTTTTTTTTTTCTTTTCTAAGTTTTATGATGTTGTTTTTGACATTTTTTGGGGACTAACCTAGGGCCTCGAGGGCTCATCAAAGATAAACCTTGCCTACGTTGTACACAAAGAGGCTCGTAGTTCACTTGGTTTGAGTTTTTTTGACCTTTTTCTATTTTGTGAATGTTTTTGGATTTTGTATCTTTTGACTGTTTTTTGGATTTTTGTGTTTTTGACTAAGTTGAAATAAATCATGTTGGAAACCTAAGGGGACTGACCTAGGGTCTCGAGGGATAATAAGCCTTTCCTACGTTGTACACATAGATACCACGTAGTTCGACTGTTTGAGTCAAAGCATAAACTATTTTTGGGTAAACAACATTGATAATCTGGATTGATATTCCACTTCTGTGTCTAGAGGATATGTCACGGGAAATCTACTTGAACTAGCTATGAGGTTCAAGAAAATGTTGATATCTAAGATTGTTTGAGTGAAGAAATAACCCCACGATGCTGTTTTGTTTTCGATGTTTTCCAAATGTATGTCTTTTGTGGTTTTCTAAATGTTTTTGAATTTTTTGCTATTTCTGCTTGTTTTTGATCTTTTGTTGTTTTGAATGTTTTTGGATTTTTGAACGTATTGATGTTTATGATAGAATGCTCAAAGATCTAATCCATGACCAAAATTTTGAAACTGCCCCCAGTTGTAGATAAGATGACTTTCCTTAATCATTGACAAGCCATGGTTGGATACCCTATTTTATTATGAAATGAAATGGGTGGATGTTGTGGATAGTACTGATAGATAATGATGCAAGTTTTATTCAAACATAGTGTCGGTTTGCCAGGTTTTCACTATGGTACTTATTCTAAGAGTGCCACAATGTGGTTTTCACTCAGAGAATGTTTTATTTTACTATTTTTCTTTCTTTTTGATTTTTTAATTTTTTTTATTCTTTTTCTATTTTTTTGGATTTTTTACTCTTTTGCCTAGGGTGTAAGATATTGAAAACTAGGATTGATTTTTCACTGTATTTTTCTAGAGGATATGTTGTGGGAAAGCTTACTTGAACTAGCTGTGGGGTTCAAGCAAATGTTGATATCTTAGAATTTTTGAGTGGAGGAATAATTCATGTTGTTTGGTATCTTTGAAGGTTACCTTGGTAGTGCGTTGGTGGTACACCTTGTTTTTGGGACGGACAGTTTTGAAGGCTACCCTAATAGTGCATTGGCGGGATACCTTGTTGATGGGACAAATTTGGAAGGGTAACATGTGGTACACCTTGTTGTTTGGATAATGCCTGGATCACAATGTGAGCTAGTTCAGACATAGATCAAGATTTATCTTGAAGCAAGATGTAAGTACTTGCTCCCAGTGTCTAGCAATGTAGGTTGTCTTGTGATAAGATAACATGTTTGGATAGAGTATGCCTCTTTGGACAATGCCTCATGGATTATATAATGTTGGATAGGATAGGATCAATGATACTGACCCCATGTCAAGATGTTTTCCATAAGAAAATGTAAAGTGTACACCAAACATTTTTCAAGATCAAGATACGTTGGATTGGGATGAAAATGGATTGGATTTATTATGGATCAACTGAGATGCTTCCACCTGAAATGTTGCACGTAGATGCTCGATTCTACACATGACACCTATTTTCCAGGTTTTCGTCATGGTACTTGTCTAAAGCACCACCAATAGTGTTTTTCACTGGAGGACGATTTTTTTCTTGACTATTTTCTTGATTTTTTAATTTTTTATTGATTTTTGATGTCACACAAGATGCTTGTTTACTAGGTTTTCATCATGGTGACAATTTTCTGCTCATGTTTGAACCACCTAGTGGTGCTAATGTAGATGCTGCTAGTGCTAATATGGTTGTTGTTGTTGTCATGACGTGCCAATGATATCTTGCTTGGAGGAGTTGTTTTGCTAAGATACAAGCACTTGAATGTAACCCCTGATAATTCTTATCTTCCTTGTTGATACCAAAGTTAACCTTACCTTGATGCGCAAATTGCGATAGAGTGCCCTTAGAGTCCTTATGCTAAAGATTTGTTGCCAACACATGGTCAATTTGAGATTTGGATATCTTGGATGGCGAAATGTGTTGAGGGATATGATTTTTAGATGGATTGGTTGATAGTTTGGAACCTTTGATTCTCCAAACTTGGAATGATGAGCAATGATGAGTGGATATGGAGATTCGATTGGGACCAATGTCTTGATATACCTTGTAGGTCGCTCTTGAAGCTTTCTTTTGTATTGCTGGTCATTTTTTATGGATGAACTTCCCTTTTTGGTTTTTCCCCATAGTTTCTTTGACTAATGGAGTTTGATAGGGATGATTTTCTTGCTTTTTCTTTTGTATCCATTTGAATTTTTCTTATCCATTTTGTTTAGCTAATTCTTTTGCTTCAATGACTTGTTTCGTTCTTGGGTATAGCTTTTTCTCTTGTTGTTGGTCCCAATCAAAAGGTTGAAATATGCATGGATGACGATTCATGACATGGCTAGTTGTAGCATTGGTAGCGGTTTCATCATAAGGACTCTTTGTGCTCTCTATGTTGATGCTTTCATTAGATAAAGTTGTCCCCAATATTATAGAGGTATCACTGATATGTTTAGATCCCTTACTTTCCGAATAACCAAGACCTTGATGCTTAGGATTGCCAATAATCTGTATTGGTGCTAGGATACCTTGTTCATGTAGGTCTAATCCTCTATCTTGATAATGAATCCATTGAAATTTTTTAGTTGCAATAGGATACGTCTTACCTTGGAAACAAGATGCTATTCCTTCTTTGCTCTATTGTGGATCTTCAAATGTGATAGATTTTTCACTGATAGGATCCTTCATATGACGGATAACTTCTTGTTTTATTTTTTCAACTTGATCCTGTGAAATATCAGATTTTGATGGTTCTTCAAGATATATCAGTGCTTCTTTGACTATTGTATACCTAATGCTCTACTACTCAGTATTGCCCATTATCTTTGTTGATTTTAAGATACTATGCTCCATATTTTCATGCTTGATGTCTTCAACCTACCTGGAGGATGTTTCTAATCTTAATGCTTCTTCTTGATCAGTTCTAGATATGTCTATAGATTCTATTGTGCTTTGATCAGGTCTAAAGATGTTAAGAGTAAGTGACTCTTGTTCCTTGGTAATGATATCAAGAGTATGAGACTCTTGTTTTGGATGAAGATCATCTACATGTCCATTAGGAGTAAGCATCTCATGGGTAGATGTATGTGTGCTTTGCATATGAATGTGTTCTTTTGGAAAGCCTTGGATGTCTTGGAAGATATCTACCAAGTAATTGTAGTATTTTGATGATAGGAATTCTTGATCTTGACTCTGTGTGGTATCATCTTTGATATGCTTTGGATCACTTTCTTGACATGGATCAATTTCAAAGAAAGGATTTCCTATAAAAGATCCTTGGATTTCCTCAAATTGTGGGCATATGGGTAATGACTCTTCGCTTATATTTTTTGCATTTGGTATAAGTGTTGGATTATGAGTCTCTTGATCATCAACAAGTACTTCCATGAGGTTGGATGATGTCAATATATCTTGGATTGGATCATTGCTAGACTTGGGTGATTGAGTTTGATCATGCTTGGGATTAAATTCTTGATGTATGTCCTCTTGCTCACTGGATGATGTAGAGACATTGTCAATGTGATCAGTGATAGATATCTCTTGATCGTTGCTTTCAACTGTTGAGGTTGAGACATTATCATTGTCATCATTGGTAGATGGCCCTTTAATAGCTATTTCTCCTTGATCAATGATGTCTTGGATGATATTTTTGAGTGTAGCACATCTATTCATTGGGTGACCCTTGATTTTGTGGAACTCACATTGTTCGAATTGTTATACCAAGGGAGTTTAAAGCTTGGTTCACCATAAATTAGGTTGTTGATTTTGAGAAGTTCTTGTTGTACTAGTTCATGCATGATTACCTCTAAATTTTCTCCCAAAGGGGTGAATTTCCTTCCTGGTTGGTAATCTTTCCTCTGTGGCTTTTCTCGATTGTTTTGCTCTTGATTTTGCAGAAATACTTGATACTATGTTTGAGGTACATTTTGATATTGCACTTGAGGTATGCCTTGGTGTTGCAAAATTTCTTGATATTGCAGATATTGGAAGTGTTGTTGATGTGGATATTGAGGTGTTTGTGGAATAATGTCTATTGGTTGAGGATATGTAATGTTTCTTCTTTGCACATGGCATTGGCAACACGTCATATTTTGATTTCGTTTAATTTCCTCAAGATTTCTCTCAATTTTATCTAGGGAAATTTGATGTTCTAGATTTATTCCTTGATGGTAATTTTGAAATCCTTGATGTTGTTGCCCTATTTGATGTTGTGACCCTTGATAAGAGTAATTTGGGTAATAGATCGACATGTTTCAAGGATGTTATGGTGCTCAATACCCTATCATAAGGTCACTCTGTTTATATTTCCAAGAGGATCATACCTATTTCCATGCGGGAGGTAGTAATACGAGTCTTCTGACTGCTATGTTTTCTTTTTCTTCCTCTTCGTTTAAGATGATTGATGCGGTGAGAAATTGAAAAGGTGTTTGATTTTTCTCAAATATAAAGGTTCTCAAACTACTTATGATGTTGGTTTGTGCACCTTCAATGTGCGCGAGACTAGGTTGAATAATTGGTGCTACAAGGCCTAGTTGTTGAACTAGAGTTGTTGGCTACCAGATGGTCATAAGGTGTCAATGGTGTTATGAGGTGGTTTGCTATGAAACTCAAAAAACCCTAAGGCCTGAGTGTTGTTTTGGAATGTGGCTACTTTTTGGAAATCAAAATGTTGAAGAAATGAGGGTCGATATTCCACTTCCTTGTCTAGAGGATATGTTGTGGGAAAGATACTTGAACTATTTGTGAGTTCCAAGTAACTATTGATATCATAGAATTTTTGAGTGAGGGAATGATCCTAATATTTTGTTTGATTTTGATTTCAAATAAGTAGTATGGGAATAATGGATGAGAGACTTTGTGACCAATCTGATTTTCCAAATGTTTTGTTCGAACAATGACCTTATAAACAACTTTAGTTTGCTTTCCCCTAGGTGTTTTAGCAAAAATACTATGAGCTGGAATGGCTGTTTGTAACCTTTGTGTGTTTATTTTCTTTGTGTTTTTTAGTATGGAAAATGATATAATAGCACTGGACTGACTCAAAAGCATGGACTTTATGTGACCTGAATGTCTATAGCTCAAGTTGCGAAATCACAACACCCAAGCCATAGTTTACCCAATGTTTACTTTGATTAAGGTAACCTGAAATAAAAGCCAAAATGTTCATAAACCTTTAAGGATAAATCCTTTCAAGGAGTGCAAAACATAAGGCTTCTTTCACAAGTATACACTAAATAAAAGGGTTTTTGACTTGACCATCTTTGTTCAATGTTTGTTTTGATGTGTTCTTTTTTCTTTAAATCAAACACAAAATTTGATGTCGCAATTGTTTTTTAATGTAATTGCACAAGTTGAACATTAACAAGAACTTTACAATCCTAACTCAAATGAGTAGGTATTTCTTAGTAGGCCTACCAATCATCCCCAGGATGATTAATCCGAGAAGATGGAATGGACAAATAGGCTATGTCAAGGAAATGTATCGTCTTGACACACCAAGCAAAAGAGTCCCTTCCCTATTTGCTTTATTGCCTCAACCAAAAACTAAACATGGTAAGTAACTTCTTGGAATAGTGCTATTCCAATGCACTACTTTAAAATGCTCTTTTGGGTAAATGGATGGCTTCTAAAACAATTGTCTCTTAGTCATGTTTTGGGGATATTATTTTCGGGCACCTACACATGCAGTGTTTTGTTCAATTAAGAACCTTTTAGCCCTTGCGGGTTTTTACACATCATAAGGATATTGAGGAAGAATACGTCGGTAGAGGACATCCACACCTGACGAGTGATGAACTTTCCTCACACTCACAAAACATTTATATAGCGGTCTAGAACGAAAGTACCGCTTGGGTCACCTATGAGTTTTCCAGCACAGGATGTGTCTCAATAGGTAGGCCCTCTAAAGAAGTATGCTTGAAAAGAAAGGTGCAAAGCTCAAAATTTCCTCGCTCACCCAAGATCACCAAAAGGTGTGAGGGGAGAAGACAAACATTTAGCTTTTCCAATCAATGAATACATGGATACAATTCATAGCAAATTGATTCATTTTAAACACCTCGAGCGGTGTTATCCCCAAAAAATATGTGAATAACATAAACGAAAATGTTCTTTTTATTTTTGCACCAATTGAAGTGTTCAGGACATCAAGTAGTTAAGATAACAATGGTGTGAAAACAAAAACATTTTGTTCATTTTAAGCCCCAAAATTGAAGTGTTTCTAAGAAAATCAGGCCTGGTCTTAACTGGTCAACAAATGTAAATCGTACGTGCATCAATAAAATAAAAAATGTTTGTGCTCTTTTTATGCACCAAATTCAAAGGTTCCTAATTATGAAAACATGAAATGTGTTCATTTTAGAGCCCAAAATTGAAGTGTTTTATGTTCTTTTTATGAGCACCAAAATAGAATTCCTACTTTAGAAAGCTTCAAAATGGTTTATTTTAACAACACCAAATCAAGTGTGAGAGTTGTTGTTGTTCATTTTAGAGCACCAAAAGGAAGTTCCTACTTTACAAAAAACTTCAAATTTGTTCATTTTAAATAGCACCAAAATCAAAATGTGAGAGTTGTTGTTGTTCATTTTAGAGCACCAAAAGGAAATTCCTAACTTAGAAAACTTTAAAAATGGTTCATTTTAGCAACACCAAATCAAATGTGAGAGTTGTTGTTGTTAATTTTAATGCACCAAAAGAAAGTTCCTAATTTAATAAACAAAAATATTTGTGGCTCCAAAGATCTTGGACTGATCGTCTTCTCTGCACAAAACAAGTTAGTATGTTCAAAATCCTACATAAAAATCCATTAATTCCTGCAAAACAAAAAAAATGTTAGCAAGGAGGGTCATTAAAATAGTGTAGGATCCATGCACTTGTCTTCCAGAGAAAATGCTCAGAAAAAAATAAAAAGCTCAGAAGAAATTTTGCAAATGCTCAGAAATCAGGGAAAAGCTCAAATTTTTTGTGTAGGTGCAAACCCAAAAATCTTCAAAAGCGTGCTTTTTGGAGCACAAGTGTTGTTCTTAGTGCAAAGACAATATTCCCATGGAAAAGGTGAGCTTCTTGTGGTAAAAGCTCAAAATTCTTGACAGTCAAAAGCGAGCTTTTGCTGAGCAGTCCATGAAACGTGTCTAAAAGGCTCCCAGAATCCTGTGACTTCAAATTTTCTCATAAAAACATTAGTAAGGAGGACCTAGGTCCCATCGGGCATGCCAAAATGTGTGAGGGGGAAGGAATCCATCAAGAAAAACGCGAAGGCAATGATCAAATGTAAGATTGAAATAAAAAACTATCTAATCCAGAAACACTTAATCTATCCTATTCCATCACTCATGAAATGTACAAATCTAAGCTATTTGAATGAAATGAGATCCTAAGATATTCAAAACGAATTCAAACAAACAAAATAAGAGTTTACCATCCCATGTTTGAGTGTATTTGCATGATGTTGGGTTGTTTGTATCATTGCAAAGCCTCCATTGCTTGTGTGCAAAAGCTTAATGAACAATGCCTGTGTTTGAAGAAATGAGGAAGCTTTATCAATGGTGATCTTGATAGCACTTCATTGCATAAGGTAAGTTGAAATTATGATGCTTATTTGTGAGAAGGTTTGTTATATAGGAAATGAGATTTCAAATCGATGATCAAGATCACGTTGGAGAATATCTAGATCAATGGTCAAAATGTGTTGAGAGGATTTAGACATGAGAAGATTGTGCAAAGTTGATTGCACAATTAGGGTGATTGAAGAATGGATTGGAAAGTTAGGTTTTAGATTGATCAGTCAGCAATTGATTGATCAGTTAGGGTGTAGTTAGGAATTAGATGGTTGAGTTAGAAAAAATAGATTGCTTAGTTAGCAATCCATGATTTTCTCAATCAGAAAGTGGGTGAGGAATATTAATTAATTAATTCCTTTTTGTGTTTGATTTTTGATAATTGATTTGAATAGTTTGATTTAATTATTCAAATTTTGGAGGGAAAGTGTGATAATTAAATTATTATGATTTAATAATTTAATCAATTTAGGGGAATAAGGTGAATTAGTGACGTAAACAAATAATTGGCATTGTTTGACTAATCGGGACGAAATAAGATTAGATTAGAACTTTATTAAATAAATGTAATTTATTTAATTGGTCAAAATGATGAAACGTGAATTAATCAAATAACGTTGTATTATTCAATTAATAGAGGAAATTAGGGTTTTGGATGTCGTTCGATGCGTTGTGAGATGTCATGGGATGATTCCGAGGTGTTTTGAGATGTTTTAGAGATGTTTCGAGTTGATTCCGAGATGTTCTGAGTTGACTCATAGTCGTTCTAAGACATTCCGAGTTGATTCTGAGTCGTTCTAAGACATTCTGAGTTGATTCAGAGTCGTTCTGAGACATTCTGAGTTGATTCAGAGTCGTTCTGAGTTGATTCGGTTGTTCTGATACGTTTCGAGTTGATTCAGAGTTGTTCCAAGTTGATTTGGAGTTGTTCTGAGACGTTTTGAGTTGATTCAGAGTCATTCCGAGACGTTCTGAGTTGTGATAGGTGTTAAGTCAGTTTTACATGTCTACAAGTATCAAAACCATAGTTCCATGGGGACGCGTCCCCCTAAAAAAATGAGTCATTTTGGAGACAGGGATGTTTCTAAGACACAAAGACGTCATGGAAATGTCTCCTCACCATCCCCCCATTTCACCACTGCCTCCGAGACGTTTTGCTTTTGAGGATACTTCTAGATGTCTTCGAGACTTCCCGATGTCCCCCAAAATGCAATTGTCTTCTGGACGTCCCCTTTAAAATACAATAAAAAATGATTTTTTTTTTTAAAACAAAAGCTAACATTTATAAGTTTAAAATTTTAAAGTATTTTTGAAACCTAAAAACTAAATTGACATGGTTTGACTTATTTTTTCAAGTCACTATTTTCATTTTGGGAGTGTTTACATGTGGGAACTGGGCAAGCGTGGTAGTCTGGATGAGTTGCAGAATGGGCGAACACCAGGTACAAGGGTTTTTTTGTTTATTTTTTGACATTTTGTATGCTTTGCTAGATGTCCATACCCATCCAAACCAAAGCTCCCTGCGTTCCATGCTTTGCTGGATGCCCATACTCCATACATGTCGATGCAAGCACAAGAGGCGTTTTAAGTTTTTATTTTTAAAACTTTTATGCTTTGTTGCATCTGCCATCCATACTCCATAGCTATCAATGCAAGCACATGAAGGCACGACAGTTCTAGACGAAATGCCTCAAAGAGATATCATCATGTGGGATGCAATCTCTGCATCCCATGCGATGACATCTCTTTGAGGAATTTCATCTAGAACTACCGTGCCTACTTGCATCGACGGCTAAGATAAAGCATTTTCAATGTTCTACATTTTTAATTTTTAATTTTTTAATTTTTAATTTTTTAATTTTTAATTTTTTAATTGATACTATCAACAGGAGGATGTTGACAAAGGTTGTGGAATTTGGCTTTACAACTAATAGTGTAGAGCCAAATTCCACAACCTTTTCCAGCATCCTCTTGCTTGTAATAAAATTAAAAATGGGGGCTTTGGAACAGGGTGTGTAATCCATCAAAGCATAAATAGATTGCATTTCAATTTATTTATTTTTTGGGTAACATTGTAGGTTGTAGTTTGTCTAATTTTATTTTTTTCTAGTAACATTGTAGGCTGTAGGTTGTCTAATTTTTTTTTCTTAACATTGTTTTTTGATTTTTTTGCAACATCATCACAATAAGTTCACACAACATAAGTGACAATGAGGATATATAGGATGAATCACAAATTCAATGTGAAAATGAATCATCTGATGATCTTGATTTTCAAATAGGAGGGGAGGGTGAACATGCTTCAAATACTCAAACTGACACAAGTTCTATTGGGAATAAAAATAATAGCTACCCTTCATCAGTCCTCGAACAATGGTCCAAGGGCCCCTTAGATCCAAAATCATCGTTAAAACAATTTGCATCTAAGATAGCAGCAAAGCCTGGGGCAACTAATGCTCACTTTCTTCTTGTTCGAGGCAAAGGCGTAGATGTATGAAAATTTGTGGAAAGTAAGTTGAAGTATAGGGCTGAAATGTTAAAATTATGATGTTGTAATGAGGATGAAGTACCTATAGATGTTACTTTGCCACAAAGGAGTAGGGCTAGTAAGACTTCAACAATTCCTACTTCTACTTTGCAAAGTCTAAGGCCATTGATCTCATCCAATTCAAGGGCAACAGAGCCTAAGGAGAAACTTAAGGCATCTTCACAACCATTATCAGATTTATTCAATGTGCAAGCAAAGGATGAGGCAGATGATGCCATTGGAAAATTCTTCTTTTCCAATGGCATTCCATTCCATGTGGCTCGCTCTCCTTATTATAAAGAAGTTGTGTCAAAGATAATAAGGGAAAGACAATCATATGTGCCACCAGGGGAGACTAAATTGAGGACAACAATCTTGGATCAAGAATATTCCAAGATTAATATTTTGATAGATAAGATGAAGATAACCTGGGTCACAAGTGGATGTAGCATAGTCATGGATGGGTGGATGGACATTAGGAATCATCCACTCATCAATATCATCGTTACATCTACAACGAGGCCATATTTCCTTAGGGCTATTGATTGTTTAGGGCATAGCAAGGACGCTCATTTTTAGTACCAGATCCTCAAGGATGCTATAGAGGAGGTTGGGCCACAAAATGTGGTGCAGGTAGTGACAGATGCGACCCATGTGTGCAAAGTTGTAGGGAAGTTGATTGAGGCGGCCTATAGACACATTTGGTGGACTCCTTGTTGTGTGCATGCTATGAATAATGCACTTAAGGACATGGGTAAAATTTGCTGGATCAAATCAGTTGTCAGTGATGCTAGAGATGTGCAGATGTTAATCTACAACCACCATACTTAACATGCACTTTTTAGGTCCTTCTCCAAGAAGGAATTCTTGAAACTTGTAGAGACTCGGTATGCATCATACTTTATTCTCTTGGAGAGGATGCTTGAGTTGCAAGAGGCATTGCAACTAATGATAATGATAGTAGAGTGGAACCGATTACCTGAGTCGAAGACACCGCAGGGGTTGAGGGTTAAGGAGGTGGTGAAAAATGATGTCTTTTGGGATGATGCCAAATATATTGTCTCCATCATTGATCCTGTAATGTCCCTCCTTAGCTTTTGATTAAGGGGAAATGTAGTAATTTAATGCTTAGTTTCAACGTTGGACCTTATAAAACATTAATTTATCATCTTGCAAGGGATATAAGAAGACTCAAAAAAATAATAAAAAATTATATATCCCTTTTGTCTTTTCTGTGCAATAAGAGTAATATGACATTCTATTGGGAATTTTATTAAAAGATGGAATTTCAAGAAGTATTTGTAACTGATGTCAGTTATGTAGCCGTTCAGGAGTAAGTCGATGGGTAGAGGAAGAGGGAGACAGGCGGATTTGTTCATGCAGGAATATGCCAAATATATTGTCTCCATCATTGATCCTGTAATGTCCCTCCTTAGCTTTTGATTAAGGGGAAATGTAGTAATTTAATGCTTAGTTTCAACGTTGGACCTTATAAAACATTAATTTATCATCTTGCAAGGGATATAAGAAGACTCAAAAAAATAATAAAAAATTATATATCCCTTTTGTCTTTTCTGTGCAATAAGAGTAATATGACATTCTATTGGGAATTTTATTAAAAGATGGAATTTCAAGAAGTATTTGTAACTGATGTCAGTTATGTAGCCGTTCAGGAGTAAGTCGATGGGTAGAGGAAGAGGGAGACAGGCGGATTTGTTCATGCAGGAATATGCCAAATATATTGTCTCCATCATTGATCCTGTAATGTCCCTCCTTAGCTTTTGATTAAGGGGAAATGTAGTAATTTAATGCTTAGTTTCAACGTTGGACCTTGTAAAACATTAATTTATCATCTTGCAAGGGATATAAGAAGACTCAAAAAAATAATAAAAAATTATATATCCCTTTTGTCTTTTCTGTGCAATAAGAGTAATATGACATTCTATTGGGAATTTTATTAAAAGATGGAATTTCAAGAAGTATTTGTAACTGATGTCAGTTATGTAGCCGTTCAGGAGTAAGTCGATGGGTAGAGGAAGAGGGAGACAGGCGGATTTGTTCATGCAGGAATTTCTAAAGATTGAAACTGGGAAGTTTGTGCTAACTCTACTTGGACCGAAAGCTTCGGTAGAGGATGTCTTCTACGGTGCTGAGAGACACATCCTGGGAGACGGTACAGTCATGGTTAAAAACTTTGGACAGTTGACTCTTCTATAGATCTCTATATCCATTGAGTCGGGTTTACATTGGATTAATACTTCAGGCCTGAACAACGAACTTATATAAATCTCATAAGACGCATATCATTGGTTTGAAACGGGATCGGCATCTGGTGAAAATCTTGGTGGTCACAGTTTAAGCACTGACGTCTTTCTTCCTATCGGGTTAGCCAGATGATTTGTGCATCAAGCCAGATTATAACTATACGGGCATCAAAGACTGGAAATACATCTTCTGTGAGTATTCGATAAATCTGATGTAAGTCGGGAGTGCTTCCGTCAAACTGGGCGAGACTTGAAAGGCAGGGAATCGCGTTGTCTAACCAGGTGGTGTGTCTGAGTATAGTCGTTATATCCCCTAAAGAAGATTAGCGACTGCATAGAATTTGGAATGATAAAACTCTGGCGTAGTCCTGTCGCGTGTTCTTTCTCCAGTCGGGATATTGACATGTGCGAGCAGAGTCACTTGTATGCCGTGAGACTCATTTTACAGAGTAAATGAGTCTGTGAAAAAAGCTTGGCGTAATTGGTGCCTGTAGCAGTTTAGTTTCATATTCGAAAGACAACTTCTGTGCAACGTCAGTCCAGCGAATCTTTAAATACAAACCTGTTGAGCGGTCTGAACCTCTGGAAGAGACTTCATCTGGAGTCGGGTTGTTTGCTTACACCTGTAGCGGAGCTTGGTGAGAACAGTGAATAATTCTGTGCTTGTATATTTTCATATTGTCCACAAAACGACAAACTTCAGGAAATCTGAAAATTAACGCTTATTCATTTTTGGTATTCTCAATGTTCATCAAATGCTCATGTGATTACTGTTAATCTTGGAAGAACTAGAATACAGTGCTAGAAATATTGTGCTATCTTGTTCTCTGTACCTGTTCGTAAAATTCTGGTTCTATTTCTTTCAATTTTCAAGCAAAAGGTTCCAAAACAGTAGAAAATCTTATCTCTCAATTCAACACATCTTTTGAAATATTAGAAAGAATTGAATCAGCAACTGGGGTAGCTTATTTCAGATCCAGTCTTCACAGTTATTAGATTTGGGGATTCTAATACACCTTCCCTTGGAAAGGTATATGAGTGCATTGATTCCATGCTTGATCAAATGAAGGCTAAAGTGCAAGAGAAGGACCCCACAATGCAATTCTACACTGAGCATATTTATCTAATCATTCAACGTAGATGGGAGAAGCTCAACACTCCCTTACACATGGCTGCCTATGCATTGAACCCAAAGTGGTACGTGCCACGTCCTGACAGAAAGACACCTGTGGAGGATGCTGAGGTGAAGGAAGGGTTCATGAAGGCCATTGACAAAATGTATGATCCTATAGAGGCCAGCTCGCTTCGTATTGAGTGGACAAAATTTGCCACTCTTTGGGGATATCCAGAGGTGGCCGAGATAGATTTGGAGACTATGTAAGAGGAGGACCCCAGATAGTTGGAGACTATGTATGGACCTAGATCTTTGATTACTACTCTAGCCATTTGTTTGTTGTCCCAGGTTTCTAGTTCTTCTCCTGCTGAGAGGAACTGGTTTACTTATAGCTTCATCCACTCAGTTAAGAGGAACATTCTTACTTCTAGGAGGGCAGAGAAGCTTGTGGCTGTACATAGTGCCTTGTGTCTCATTGACCGCAACACAACTACATACAAGGAGAGTCCAACAACTAGATGGGATGTAGAGCCAGAAGTGCCAGCACAAATAGATGATGATCCTACACAGATAGGGCTAGTTAGTATTGGTTTAGACGAGCTTGAGCATTTGGGGTCCAACAGTTCCAGTGATGAGGAGTTTGACATGGAGCTTGGAGATGATTAGATCATTAGAGGCATCAGGCCATTTACTATTTGCTATTTAGTATTTTGTTTTTGTCATTTGAAGTTTGAAGTTTGAACATGTTGATACTTGATTGTAATTATGAATCATGATTATGAAATTCAAATTATGAAACATCTAGTTCTCATTCCAATGTCTATTAAGTATATTTTCATTTTGATTTTCATTGTTTCAATGTTCACTAATTCAATGAAATCATTGCAATGTGTTTAAACTCTAAACTTTACTTATTCCTTAGGCTTCTATAGTTATACATTTTTTTATAACTAATTTTTCAAGTACTATATGTATTTAAGTGCATCACTCCCTCGCTGCCCCCCAGCCCTGCGTCCCCGAAACACATTCCCTGTCGTCCCCTCGTCTCCATCCCCAAAACTCCATGGAACACTGATCAAAACATAACTAGATAGCAAGCTAAGGCATCGACTCTTGTGGGCCTTACAAAGTGATTAAGTTACATTATATGAGAGTTAGCATTAGGAATTCAAAAAGTGTTACTTTTAACCTTTTGTTATACACATAGTTCCAACAAGTTGGGTTTCTCTCATTCATTGCATCAGTTTCTCCTAGGACTTCTCAACTCCTTAAATTGTATTGTGTATTGCATCTAGATATTCTAGATATTCATATAATGTCAAAGTGTATCATCATATGGAAATCTATGATGATCATTACTATCATTGAAGTAATATCAATAGAATAGCATGTCTATTTTGTATTTCCATTCGCTCAACAAGAAGACTCGTTTTCCTATTTTCATTTTATTTTGTTGTATATATTACAATGTGTGTATAATGTTCTCTAAGGATCACTTTTGCATGCATGAAGTTTCCATCCACTATTTAGATATCATTGCATAAGCTAGAGCTTGTGTAGCCTATATAACATATTTTTGGATAAATCTATAAAATAAAAAATTACAATAAAACTAATGGGTAAGAAGTCTCACTCAAGAATCCAATCTAAAGGAGTTAGCCAAAGACCGAATTGCAATTTGAGATATAGAGATAGACAACTTAATTAGCATTTTAATTTGCACTTTTTAATGTTACAAATTGAAATAAATGTGTGATAGAACCACTCATTTAATTAGAAGAAGCAACTACTTATAAACAAAGACAAACCTAAAAACCTTGATTTATATCATATGAATGCTCTTCAAATAGACTCATGATAACTTTTAGCCTAACAATATATTTATAAGGGCATCTAAAAATAGTCTGTTTATAAATAGCCACTAAAAACAGATTTCTCAAAGTATGTTCTATCTCCTCTAAAACAATGAGGAATAAAAATAACATAGACTATAAATAATTTGGGCTAAAAATAAACAATCTCAAAAGCAGCTCTAAAAATGATTTTAACCGATTTCATCAACTTTGTTCATTACAAATTCTTTGAAGAAACCCTAAACCTCTGATAATTCACCTTGATGCTTGAATCTGAAATCCTTTCTTCAACAAACCCTAACTCAGAATTGTAACTTTGAATGTTTTGAAAACTCCTAGGGTTTGATAGCAGACTATTGTATTATGATGAAAAATAACTCTGTACCCTAAAAAGTCGATCACAAAACTGAAAACACAAGGAAATGTCTCTCACAAAATAAATATATTTGTTGTTAAAAGACTGATACATGTTCACAAACCTGGCTGGAATGATAACTCAAACTTTATACAGAAATTCTACCATTTATAGACTAAAATCATTCTTCACTGAGAATGTCCTCTGCAACTTCGCTGAAATGATGAACACAATTGAAATCAGGAACCCTCTATAACTAGACGAACTTCTATTTCCAAAAGGACATGATTGTCCATGGAAAAGTATGTTCTCTGCCTACAAAATTGAAACAAACTTTAAAATTTGCACCCTCTATTCTGTGACAAGTGCTTATGGATGATCTCACATGCTTTTTCTATTTTAGAAAATCCATTTCAATTTGAAAGGGCACACGTTTTGGAAGGTACTTACAGATTTTTACCTTGAAATTCTTCGTGCCTGTCATGGTGCACTTTTTCTATCTGGTACAGCTTTTGACTTGAAAAAAATTGTTTCTACGCACATGCCACCTGCTCTGTCTACATTTGTAACAACAAAAATGTCCCCCAATTATAGGGCGCATGCCCTACTATTGACATGTGAGTTGTAGCTTAACCCTCATAAGGGCACACGACAGATGATGGTGTTGCAGACCATTTGAAAACATATCTTATCTTTGCACCATATAATGCGCTCTACCACAGCCTTGCAACATTTTATAAAAAAATCTATTCTCCCCTTTCTTAGGCATGCACCAAACTATATAAGTGCAAATTTGGTCTTTGAAACTTCATGGTCATCCTACCCTCTATAGGGGAGAGGGTCCAATAGTGGTGCACCCTAATTTTATGGGTCAACATAGCAATGAACATGCAATATTGACATTAAAAAATTATATCTCCGAGTGGTTAGGGACGTGGACAATTCAAATATTTCGTTTCACCCGCATAGATCGAGAAAAAAAGTGTCATCAACATTCTTTTTGTTGAGGGGTCATAATAGACCCCCTAAAAAAGTTAGACCGATAGTGGTGCATTAAGTCATGCTTTTTAGTGTGTCAATGTGGCATCATATGATTTGTTGCTTTTTGAATGTAATGGGCATATTTTGTTCAATTATTGGGTCCTCTTTTACAATTACTAGTTCCATACTTTTAAAATATTGGGCTTTGAATGTGCATGTACTATGACAACTATTGGTACCCGCACCACTATTGGGCCCTCTCCCCTAAATGATAAAGGTCTCTATTCAAAAGTGAATACAAAATCTTGTAAAATTCCAATATTCTTGTTGGAAACCAAAGTTGATTGTTGTGATAATGAAGATTTTAAATTGATAATTTCATTATAGACACATAAAACTATTTCTATTAGTTTGCTTCTTTGTTCATACTTTTCATCCTAGAGGTAACAACAATCACAATAATCAAAACAAGAATATTGGAATTTTACTATTTCTCTTGGTTGTGTAACTGCTTCAATTCTAAGCTGATTAGGAGTCCTTTAGTGGAGAAAAGAGTAATCCCTAGGTGTTATGAGTGGAGAACAAGTTTGAAAATGAGAACATAAGCATGTAGATGTGAGTGTTGTGTGATTGAGTTGTGAAATATATTGTAGAAGGAAATGTTAAACAAAGAGTGAATGCAAGAGAAAAAATATTAGGTGATGTCAAAATTGTTTTGTTCATGTTTTTTGTATCCAATAATTGGCCATGAGAAGACTAAGGAAGTTGCACATTGTGCCTTCTAATTATTTTTGTAAGTCACCAAAGGACTCAAGCTCCTAGGATCACCTACAAGACCAAAGATTGCTTACTATAAGAAAGAACCAAGAGAAATAATTACTTGAATATGGTTCAAAATGAAGTATGATCTATCACCCCCACAATGTACAATGAGAGACCTTGCTTACATAAGCAATTTTGATGAGGTAGGGCTAACTAAGATGATGACAAGTGTCTCAATCCTATGACATGTAACTAGAGAATAAGATCACATCATACTAGAGACTTCTAGAAATATTCCTAAAGCCCTAAGTAAATTTAACATATGAAAATATGTGAATAGGACCTAATAGGTGAACCAATAGGTAATATAACGAGTTCACACCAACATTTTTCTCACATAGTTGTTTCTAGGATAAAATTTGAGTGCCAATTATTGTGCTTCTTTCATTGCTAATTGTTTGTTACAAAAACTATATATCTTTTCCTTTATAAAACATAACTAACCCAGTCCTTCAAAGATTCAAACAAACATATTATTTTTCCATTATTTGAACATTAGGGTTTGTAGTTCCATCACCATGGTATTTGGTTTGTTAGAAAAGAAAATACACACAGTGGGTTTTGAGGCAAGTTGGGTAAGCCAACATATTAGTCTAGGGATAGCTGGGTAGACCATCCACCTTTTAAGGACATTTTTTGTGTCACAATGTTTTGTGGTTCAAAAGGCTTTCATCTTTGTAGGAAGAGTTGCCTCTAGGATTGAGTTTGCATCCTAGAGGAAGACGAGTGGTCAAGAAGTTGGATTGTTGAGGAGAGCTTGGGGTTAGTGTCTAAAATTTGTACTCAAAGTGTGAGAAATTTCAATGTTGCTCAACTCCACCTCCACATTGGGTTTTTTGTGATATGGGAAAGACTACCTATATTGTATTGGTTGTGTGACACTTTCAAAATCAATAAAATAATATATTACCTTTATATAAGAGCTATTTGTCTAATTTTGTGAATGTGTTTGGTTGATGGACTAACTAAGTAAATGGCTCAACTTGTGACATAACTCTTTATACATTGTATTCCACTACATTGCTCTTGGTGTATTTGTGTAGGTGACTTGGAGATAAGAAAAACATGGTCTATTTTATTGAAGAGCTCAATCCACAACGGTGAGTTACTAAGGTAAAGTTGGCGTTGCATGGGTTGAGAAGACTAGGCTTGTGATACCATGGTTTAATTCGATTCTTTTCTTGAACCAAGGTGGAGGTCAATGCATCAAATCAATTTCTTGAAATAAGTTTTTTTTTTCAGACTTATATTTATCTATGCAGCAACATTTCTTGTGGATCATCATCTTACATCATCAAAGTCCCACATCCCCCACCTTCTCTTAATCCCTACTCGAGGTTAAGATATTACTACACCTAAATTGACCCCTCTTTACAACAGTGTTCCATTTACTAAAAGAGTGTCCATTGTTTAAATATTTTTGTGATGTATGTAGAGAGAGTAATAATATGAATACATTACCAATGAAACAATGGAAGGAAATGAATGTGCTTTTTAGTTTTTTATTAATCATAACAGGAAGTGTTATGGCCAACTAAAATTAATTGTTTCACTCTTTCCCCAACATGTTTCCCAATGTTGTGGAGGATTGTTCCCTGCATATTTATGGGCTCATACAAAGAACGATCCAGCGTGTACTTTGCAATCCAAAAGTAATAATTCAACTCATTCCATTACAGCTCATGTGCACGCCAATAGAAATGGTACTGTAGCTGAGTATTTTCTTATTCAAGCGAAAAAATGAATATTACATTTCCATATGTATGTTGTTTTGAGTTGCAACTTGGGTGTTGAAAATCAAACTGCTCAGACTAATTCACTAGTGAGTAGTTTATTTCAGGTGATATATGGTATTGAAGGATTCACCAAGCTGAAAACAAGAAATAAGTTTGATTGAAATAGATATTATTGTGAAGATTGGAAAGAGATACCCAAAATGCTAAACTCAAGAAAGCAATACAAATTTGTTACAACCCTGGCAAGAGTCCACAAAAAAGTAACTTTTGTGAATTTAAATTTCACAAATGAGGGATTGGTTACAAATAAAAATCTTCACATTAAATTAAAAATGGGCCCTTCCATTTCTAAAGTAACCACGTTGAAGGGCCAAATGGGTCTCCTATTAGCCTACTTGTGGATTAAAAAACATAAATACTGTTAGGGAAGTTGTACTGTTAGGGATAACAACTTCCTCTTTAAGAATACAAATTGATCTTTGGTATTTTCAACTACATTTATTGTTCAACTTGAATTGCTCAAGGATAGGAGCCTATTATATGCAACAGATAACTAGTTGGGATAGTTAGTTTACAAGTGCATAATCTTCCATATTGATCCCTACCAGATTTGGATATGACTTAAGCAACCTTATACAAAAGATATCTCAGAAATTACGGGGAGCTGCACCGACTGAGAAGCAAATCATACCAAAAGTAAGTTTCCATTAATTAAGTTAGTATAAGGATTTCCTATTCCACCATAACCTGCCTCGAACTTGATCCTACCGTCATCCCCTTTGTTTTCTTTATTTGAATAGAGACTGTACTTATATATGAAAAAATTATACAACAGTAGATTTGAGAGTGGGATGTACAAGCATTGCCATGATAAAAGTAGGATTACTCTTAGTTGGCTGTTCTCCAACCTGGTCATATCTAGGCCCCTACTCTCATGTTCTACATAGTCGGAATGCATACGAGGAGTCACCAAGGCTTTCCATCATAGAGAGTATTGTACATGAAGTGATATTAGTGAAGCATATTCTGTTCCATATTTCCAAGTGTTCCATTGTTATGTATGTAGTATTATTTCGTTGTGTGAGAGATAGTCTTGTAGGATGATTTGTGCATGTGAAGTTATCATTCTATATTTTTAATGTAGAAGAGGAAGACAAGCCTCATTATATGGATGCATTTGTATAAACTATTTTAAAGTAGGAAAAAAATAATTTTGTTTGGATTGAATAATGAGTATTTTTGCATCGATATTTTGGATCATGTTTAACGATCCATCATCAGGAAGAGGAGATTCAGACACTCATTAATACAAAAATACACACAGGTGAAACTAAAAGCACTCTTACACTAAGTTCATAGGCCGTGGAAAACTTATGCCTACCATCTTAGAGAGTTGAATAGAAAGACAACTAAGAAGTTGGATAGAGCACTTGAAATTCCATATAGACAACTTGATGTACAAAATAACAAAGGCATATATTAAGGTGAAGATGAAAGACTATAGATATGAAACAAAGAAATCCCTTTGGATGAATGCATATGAATCATATATATAGAGTGGCTGGATAGGACAGCCTATGGAGGACTCAACCCTCTAAAACACTAATGACTAGTTAGCCTTTTCAAACCTTCATTCTATAAGCCATTTGAGGAAATCTCCAAGATGCACTACCTATGGCAAGAGGATAGCAAGCTTCAGACACAAGTTGACAGAAGTTGCAAAGCAAACAAAGCTACAATGTCTCAAACTCAAAGCAAAGAACAAAGAGCTTGAGAGAGAACCAGTTGACTTCAATAATCTAATGAGAACCAAGGATCTTGAGGTGAAGAAAGAAAAGTAGTAAACCAATAAAGTTAAGAAGTAGCTTGAGGAGGCTCCAAGGAAAACTTCAAAGTTAGACCTGATATTGGCAATGTATGGAAATAAGGAAGCCAGTTTGGAAAAATAATAAAGACCAAGTATACACAAGAGAGCAGGAATGCAAAGAATGCCGTTATAAGGATGATAATTTCGAAGGAGGATTTGGATAAGCATAAGAGGAAGAATGCTTCTTTGCCTCAAACTCCTCAAGCAACATTGAGGGACTCCGTTGCCTGTACCTTCCTATGAGTCTCATTCCTCCTATTACCTTTGAGCCAGCTAATTCTTGTTCTGCTTCTCTAGACATAGTCCATCCTGCCCACAGTAGTTGTCAAGGATTGTGATTTGATATAAGGGAGAGGATACATTTAGAACATGCTCTTGTATTTTCATAAATACTGAAATTAAGTGAGACTAAAATTGTAAATTTTCGGAGGAAATATACAAGAGTTGTTATGTTTGAAGATGAGTACTCTTTGTTTTTAACTATGACAGTTTATCCCAACATAATGGGTTGTTCCCGAATGGTCATGTGCACTCCTACTCTAATGTTATATACAATTGGATTGCATGAGGAATCACAATCAATCTCTTAGGATTCGACGTAGAGAGGATTGTACAACAGATTTGTCTATGTTATGCTAAATTTCTATAATAGATTGTTGCGTGTGAGATATTCTCGTAGAATAATTTGTGGATGTGTGAAATTTCCTCTCTACACCCTTTTAACTTATCAATGCTATAGGCCACAAAAATTGGAACCGTAGTACTAGATTGCAAATCCCTCGTGACTAAATTATACTTTATTTAAAAGAAATATAACCGTGGCTTTTTAGGACCTATAGCTAGGCATCACAGTTCTTGGGCATGCTAAATCTTGTGCAATTAAATAGATTTTTCACCTTACATTATATAGGTATACATATAAGAAAGGTAGGTAAGGCAGAGCTCTTTTATAAGATCTATGATGCATTGAACCCAACAATTATATAGTAGTATTTATGTATATGAGACCACTTTGTGCATCAAGATGTGATAAGGTTATAAATAAAATTGTAAGCAATATTTCAATAAAGAATCATTTTTATTAATAAACAAAGTGTGTAATGTTCTAAGTTTTAGTAGTTAAAGAAAGGATGAGCAATTTTTTCACAATACAATTGAAATACCAATGTGCCACCATATACACTTGCACACTGGAGATGTTACAACATAACAAAATGACACTCAAAAATGTGATGTCAATGCATAAAGCATGATGACACAAGCAAAAGACTTAAACATTATTGTTACCTATTTTTCACTATGAGCTCAAACAGGTAGAGCTGAATTGAATTCATCATTGAAAGGTACAAAAAAATTTCAAATTTTGCTGCTAAAGTATTCATTATCCATCATGAAGAATCAGATTACATTTGATTTTTAGTTTTATTATGCAAGTATTTGTAACAGAAAATTAGAAATTTGCATAACAAATGCTGCTTTATTCATATTGTAAAAACCAAAGTCCCACACAAGCCGTGGGAGTAACTTAATTTGATTTTCTTAATCAAATAATGAATATAAGGAAGAAATGTGCACAACACAACTGAGGATAATATAGGTATAAGGGAGAAGGTGATTCGTCATTACCTGGAATGACGAATCGTCGTCACATTTGAAGTCTTCAGTTGTCGTGTCTCCAAGCTGCAGCAGTTCCAAGTTCTGAATGCATCTGTAAGATTGTAAAAAGGTGGTGTTAGAGCAATGAAGAATCAAATCCTACTTCATGCCTACATTACCAACATAAATGTAATACACATCTAATCAGGCATTCACCAGATGATTAAGTCATAAGAAAGGCAGATGTTTAGGGAGCACGAAGTTCAATGGAAGCTTTCAGCTTACACTATTTTGCTAATTTGTTTGTTTAATGTGTAGGAACGGGTATAATTAGATTATTTCAAACAACATATATTGTTATGTGTGGTGGAAAATGTGGCTCCCACGAGGGTTGAGCCCAACACATAACACTAAAGAAGCAGCAAATAGTACTCATGATCAACTAGGTCATAAGTACATGAAATTTAAAGACTCATATGCACTACAAAAAAATGATATAATGCAAGGATCTACAAAGCATAAAACAACAACATGATATGAAGATAGTCAACATTCATTGATAACATGGTCACAAAGCAATATTCAGATCATAATGATATGGTATCAATTCTTAAGGAGTGGATGTTTGAGGCTGCATTGATTTCATTAAAGCTTCATAAATCAATATAGAGCAGTAATTCATGAATGCAACCTTGTTTCCAATGATCTCTAAGCTGGAGAAAGCAGTCCACAATGAACAATTATGAGGGGACAACCATTAAAGGTCTAGGAATAGATTATCAAAACAATGTCAGGTTTGTGAAAGCTATAGAAGCAGTCAACAAGACCATGCAATAAGAATAAATATCATGTATAATTTAGGGCATAATGATAGACGACATAATGTCAATATGCCTATCAAGCAGGAGCCTGCTTTGGGACCCTGATTGAGCAACATTCAACTCTAAAAGAAATGAAATGGGTGCAGGAAGCCACAAAATCTTTGCTCTTCTCTACAGTGTTATTATCTTAGTTAGTATGTTCATTCTTGTCCAAAAGTGTGATACAAAGCAGCGTCTGCATAATAAATCCTTGGTATATATGCACAAAAGATGCAGTCATGGAAAAACAGATATAAGCCAGCGGCTTGATTCATCATAAAAGAAAAAACCTCATCACTTGCAGATTATAAGTCTTACACAGGGATCCAGGACAACAAAGTTTAGAGTATGTTAATGAAGGAGCAAGAAAAATACATCATATCATTGAGTACCTCATGCTTCGAGGGTTTTGAACTCCTATCTTTCTGAAAATAAAATAGAGCCATATTCACAATAGAACAAACATGTGGAGTTTTTATTTATACCCATACTGTGAAAATGTGATTGCGATCTCTGCAATATGCAAAACCCAGAAAACAGATATAAGGTCATAGCCTGTATGTACAGCAGCTGGAGTTCTTGAAACTTTCATAGAAAACGATGATGACCACTTCAGTGCAATCTAACCTAAATTACAATAGGATGGAAGCCACAAAATATTTTCATATCTCATGCAAAATATAGAAAACCGTATGAGTCTTTATTTTTCTTTCCTCCAGAAGGCTCAAGCAATATTCTCCCATATCGCCAAAGGCCAAGCATTTTAACATAAGAAAGATACAACAATAAAATGTATGAGAATACATGCTAAGCCCACTGGTGGAAACTCTAAATAGCCTCATAAATTCCTTTCAAAATGCTTAATGAGGAGATATGAAGATTCAAAATTTGAAGGAGAAGGCTTACCATCATACACCTGCTAAAGAAGAGAAAATCAAAACCCGTGACTGAGCTCTAACAGAGCTTCTACAAGCACCCAGGTCGAGCTTCCCATGGCGTTCAATAAAACATAGAAAGTGAAACAAGAATATGGAGCATAAAAATCAGAAGAATATATGCTAAGCCCGTGGCCTTAAGGCCAAAAGATTGTTTCAAAGTGGAGAAAATAGGTTACATAATCGCTCGAGTTTGATTTACCTTGTTCCCTGATGGAGATTCGACCCACATAGGGGTCAAAGATCAGAATCCTCATGTTTTCCTACTAACCCTATCTTCATGCATGGCGGCCAAGCTCTCATAGAGCTTTCAAGCATCGACCCAACTCATACATGGCAGCCTCAGATAAGAGGGCAAGTCAACACAGGAAATGACAACAATGCATCAGAATGATGACCAGCCATGGCTTTAAAGCCTGTAAAATCAACAAAATGTGTATATGGTAAAGAAATGTGACTTACCAGGCATTGTTTTGATAAAATCCTTTGAAAGTCTCTCACAAGCAGCAGGGAATGTTAGAGTTCGAGCTCCAAGCTGAAACCCTTGCTGTCACCATGGCGGCACATCATATCTCCTCACCAAAAATCCAAATGGTAAATGAATGAAATGATTAGGGTTTCCAAGTTGAAGTGCCTTAATTCGATGATAGTGAGATTTTTTTATCATTGTTTTAAAATTAAATCATTTCATTCTAATGATAACATGGTCTTGACTTTGGAAGTCAAGTGACCTAGTGATTTGGAGAGCCCGTGAGGTAAAGGATTATATGTTTATTTTCTTCAAAAAAATATTTTATAGAAACCCTATGTTATTTGTAATGTTTATTTAACTTTATTAAAAATAATTTTATTGATTATTTTTTAATAATTGTTAAATTAAACTATTTTGATGGGCAAATGAACTAAATGAAGGAGATATATAAAGTGTACAACAAGGAGTGTTCACTTTTACTTTAAGATATACATGCAAAATGAGATGCAGAGATAACTGAAGTGCTTCCAAGGGTTTTAAATCATGCAAAGATGGGTGGAGTTAATGATGGATTTTCAGTTTGCTTCAGTCTTTGATGCCTTATCATCATGAACATTTTAGAGATGGAGATCCAGTTCTCCTGGGGGGATTGGCAGAAATGAGGTGGCTTTCGCATGCTTGGACCCACTTTTTGAGAGTTTTTCAGTTCAATTTGAGTGTTACATGGATCAGTTATGAGTTGACAGTTGGTTTGAGGCTGAGTTCACTCATCTTTGCATGAGTTTGGGCCTTCTTTTAAGGTATTTTTTCTTTTTCTCATGGATTACTTTGGAGTTGTCATTTTTACACTGACATTGACTTCCAGTTTCATCTTCATGCCTTTGAGAGGCTTATTGTATAAAGTGAAAAGACTTAGTCATTTTTTCACTAGTTCTTGATTTCTCTTGCTTTTGCAATTCTTACAAAGAAGGCTTCTTGTAACTCAGTTTATTTTTCAAGATTAATACATTTAGCAGTTTATTACAGGTTAATCAAGTTTTATCAATTTGCAAAGCTTTCCTTTTACCTTTCAGTGTGCCAAAGTATTTTCCTTCAAAATCTCAGGTGTCATGCTGTGTGAACAATTTGATAAGGAATCTATCGTGTTTTAATCTCAGGAACCTTTATTTTCCCGTCTCATTCATATGTGCTTGTATACAATCAAGTTTGATTCCAAAGGTTATATGTTGTGCATTTGGTTTATTTTACTATTTTAGTTGTGAAGACGTTATTTTCCTTCAAAGATGGTAATATAGTCAAGCCTTCATATAAATTATTTATGTGGTTAAACTGTTCAGATTTAGTTGTGCGAATAGGATTATTGAAGTGTAATTGTGAAACAAGTTGCATGCAACACCATCAATTAGGTGCATCACCAAAGTTTTAGTTTTAGTTCATGCATTTAGTTCAGTCCTTCTCACCCTTTTCTCAAAGAAAATCATTCAATTACGTAATTGATCATCATATAGGAACCAACCTAGAATCTGGAGGTCTATCTTCGGCATAGGAATACCCACAACTTGAAGATAGTTCCCATGTTTCAACAGATTGCTAAATTTAACCATTCAAGCATTCAGGTGCAATCTGATTGACAACAGTTTTTGGCAAGCCTGATGAGACTTTGAAGCACGCTTCAGAGAAATAATTCAAGATTTCAAGCTGTTGTTCTGGTATTTACAACAGCAAGTTTTACCTTTTAGAGATTATAATTTATACCTGGCGACTCCGAGCATATTTACTGGTTTCAACAAGACCCAGTGCTGGTATGTTTCAAACACAAGCTTTATTTCTGATTTCCAGCTAATTATATAAGTAAAGATGTCGGGTTTTCATAGTCAGCATGTATACCCACCCCCTTACTATGAAAATCTTGTCAACCAATCACCCTATCAGCCATATTAGGCCAATTATGTTGC
Source organism: Sequoia sempervirens (assembly GCA_007258455.2). Lineage (NCBI taxonomy): Eukaryota > Viridiplantae > Streptophyta > Pinopsida > Cupressales > Cupressaceae > Sequoia > Sequoia sempervirens. Next base: position 36,730 of record VDFB02139287.1, on the reverse strand, counting down.
TGGTTTTATCCCAAACATCCATGCAACAACAGCCTATCAGCATGCTCAACATGCTTACCTCCCACCCACCCCTGCCCAACCTTCAGATCAACATTCATATGTCCACAATCAGCTCCAAGAAGTTGATGATATGAAGAATAACATGAATAACATGGACATATTGTTAGACATCGCAAAACAAATAGAAGAGCTCAAGAGGCAGCAAGAGTACGATCAACAACAGGAAGAGATGGCCTATCAGGCCTATCTCTATGAGCAAGACTTGCTGATGCAGAGGAGACAGTATGAATAAGATCTTGCTACAAAGGAAGAGAAAATTAAAATGTTGATTGCCCAAGCACCATCGATGGAAGCCCAATCAATTTTTTGTAGAAAAATTCACCCAACAGAGGAAGAGGTTTTCAAGGTTTCTACACACTCTCCAAGTAAGTTTTCTAGACTTGACATTCCAAGTCACTGGGGTAATATTCAATCCAATGTTAAAGATCAACCCCTACAGGAGCACATGAATGAACAAAATCTGTCAAATCAATCCATTAATCCTCGATTTCAGACATGTCAAGAGCCTGAACTAGGTAATCAAGGTATTGAACAGTTATGACAGCCTTCTTGGACCAAGCATCCTGACTATAAAATTCCAAACCTTAGTAAGGATATTCCTTGTGTAATAATTCAAGATCAGAAAGAGGAAGAAACTGTAGAGTCTAACTCAATCAAGGTTCCAAGTTGGAGGAATGGAAAAGAGGAGAAGGAAGTTATTGTTGTTTATACTGTGTCCCCAGCTCAAAATAACAATAACACATGTGAAGACAATGTTGAATCAAATTCACTGCTGAACCCCTTAGATTTTGATTCATTTGAATTTTTTTTTGATGTTGTTGATAAGATGGCTGAAACTAGAATGCAGGAATTACCAGTTAAATATCTTCACTTGTAGACAGAGGATGCCCAAGTTTCACTAGAAAAGGCACTACCTAAGGAGGAGGATTCAATTACTTTATTTGACCAACTACCTAGTTTTGTTGAGCAAGTTGAAGAGAGCATGCATGTACCTAATTTACCAGTTGATTTAGAACAACCAGAGAATATTGCTGACATGTTCAATGAGCTTCCCCAATTTGTTTGTGAAAATGAGGATACCACATGCATGATAGCATCTATGCCTGGTATGGAGCAACTAAATGATAAAACTCATCTGGTTTTAATGCAAAATTATGAATTAGATGAGAACATGTTTTTAGGCATCATAGAGGTTTTTTGTTCTAACATAGATGATGAGCTAGTATGATATGAAAGAGAAGCATGTGATCAGCCCATTCAAGTCAGGGAGGCTATTGGAAAAGTTGTAGAAGATAATGCCTTGCACCCTATGAACTTATTTGATGAGCTGCCCCACTTTGTTGAGGAGGAGTTGCATTCTATCATGAATGAAGAACATAAGGAACAACAGTTTGAAGACTTGTTTTCAGTAATTCAACAAGGATATCAGCTCCTTAGTGAAGAAGAACCAACCATTGAAAACATTAATGGTTTCTTATCAGAGACTATTATACATGATGCAAAGAAGCATGACTCCTTTTTCATTGCAGAGCTGAAAGAAAGAACAACTGATCCTCTTATAAACAATAATAGACAAATCTTTCAAGAGGATCAAACTGTAGCAGCCAATGAACAACCTGCATATTACCTCCAATTAGTATCTTTTCAAGGAAAGAATGAAGTCTTCAGAGATCAACAAAAGGACAGCTTAACTTCATTTAATGTTCTTGAAAATCATGAACAATGGGCTGAGAAAATAGAGCACAAAAATGGGGCTGAAGGTTACAAGTTGAGTGTCCCGACAAGGGGATGTCCTATCAGACACCTGGAACACTTGACGGACAATCAAGGGGAGTTACCATTTGAATTCCTTGCTTGGGAGCTCAAGATTGAGCATCAAAAGGCATTAATGCAAGTTGCTCAAAATATCCAAAACAGTTGCATGCACCTCTTGTCTAACACAAAAAAGGAGGTGGTTTTCATGATTGGAGAAGTTTCACATTTGTGCTCTCGACATTTACTTTTCCTTCATCCTTATTGGAAAATTTGCATGCAGGAAGCACGTCCTAAGTTGGTGAGAAAGGGCAGTTTTTTCTCACAACCAGTAAATGGTCATGTTTGAGCACTAACATTGTTGGCTAGTTTAGGGTAGTGTAGAGTTTATGCTTTCAATAAGTGCCCCATGGCACATTTCTTTTTTAGTTTTTTTGTGCTTTCAATAAAGTGCAATTGTTGCATGTGGTTTTTGAAACTCTGTCTTCAACAGAGTTGCAGTAGTTTCTTTCAGTTTGTTTGGTTTGAAGCTGAGTTACAATTTTCTGAGTCAAAATAAAAATGGACTCCATGCCCAATGGATAAGCTATATACTGGTCTATGGTGTTTAGTAGGCAAACACTATGCAGAGGTCGCCAATTTGTTACCTATTTTTCACTACGAACTTAAACAGGTAGAGCTGAATTGAATTCATCATTGAAAGGTACAAAATATTTCAAATTTTGCTGCTAAAGTATTCATTATCTGTCATGAAGAATTATATTACATTTGATTTTCAGTTTTATTATGCAAGTATTTGTAATAGAAAATTAGACATTTGCATAACAAATGTTGCTTTATTCATATTGTAAAAACCAAAGTCCCACACAAGCCGTGGGAGTAACTTAATTTGATTTTCTTAATCAAATAATGAATACAAGGAAGAAATGTGCAGAACACAACTGAGGATAATATAGGTATAAGGGAGAAGGTGATTCTTCATTGCTTGGAATGACAAATCATCGTCACATTTGAAGTCTTCAGTTGTTGTGTCTCCAAGCTGCAGCAGTTCCGAGTTCCGAATACATCTGCAAGATTGTAAAAAGGTTGTGTTAGAGCAATGAAGAATCAAATCCTACTTCATGCCTACATTACCAACATAAATGTAATACACATCTAATTAGGCATTCACCAGATGATTAAGTCATAAGAAAGGAAGATGTTCATGGAGCATGAAGTTCAATGGAAGCTTTTAGCTTACACTATTTTGCTAATTTGTTTGTTTAATGTTGAGGAATAGGTATAATCAAATTATTTCAAACAACGGATATTGTTATGTGTGGTGGAAAGTGTGGCTCCCACGAGGGTTGAGCCCAACACATAATACTATAGAAGTAGCAAATAGTACTCATGATTAGCCACCGTAAGTACATGAAATTTAAAGACTCATATGCATTACAAAAAAATGATATAATGCAAGGATCTACAAAGCATAAAACAACAACATGATATGAAGATAGTCAACATTCACTGATAACATGGTCACAAAGCAATATTCAGATCATAATGATATGGTATCAATTCTGAAGGAGTGGATGTTTGAGGTTGCATTGATTTCATTAAAGCTTCAGAAATCAATATAGAGCAATAATTCATGAATGCAACCTTGTTTCCAATGATCTCTAAGCTGGAGAAACCAGTCCACAATGAACAATTATGAGAGGACAACCATTAAAGGTCCAGGAATAGATTATCAAAAAAATGTCAGGTCTGTGAAAGCTACAGAAGCAGTCAAAAAGACCATGTAATAAGAATAAATATCATGTATAGGGCATAATGATAGACGACATAATGTCAATATTCCTATCAAGCAGGAGCTTGCTTTGGGACCCTGACTGAGTAGCATTCAACTCTAAAAGAAATGAAATGGGTGCAGGAAGCCACAAAATCTTTGCTCTTCTCTATAGTGTTATTATCTTAGTTAGCATGTTCATTCTTGTACAAAAGTGTGATACAAAGAAGCCTCTGCATAATAAATCCTTGGTATATATGCACAAAAGATATAGAGTCATGGAAAAATAGATATAAGCCATCGGCTTGATTCATCATAAAAGAAAAAACGTCATCACTTGTAGATTATAAGTCTTACACAGGGATCTAGGACAAAAGAGTTTAGAGTATGTTAATGAAGGAGAAAGAAAAATACTTCATATCACTGAGTACCTCATGCTTCAAGGGTTTTGAACTCCTATCTTTCTGAAAATAAAATAGAGCCATATTCACAATAGAAGAAACATGTGGAGTTTTTATTTATACCCATACTGTGCAAATTTGATTGCGACCTTTGCAATATGCAAAATCCAGAAAACAGATATAAGGTCGTAGCATGTATGTACAACAGCTGGAGTTCTTGAAACTTTCATAGAAAATGATGATGACCACTTCAGTGTAATCTAACCTAAATTACAATATGATGGAAGCCACAAAATATTTTCATGTCTCATGAAAAATATAGAAACCCGTATGAGTCTTTATTTTTCTTTCCTCCATAAGGCTCAAGCAATATTCTCCCATATCGCCAAAGGCCAAGCATTTTAACATAAGAAAGATACAACAATAAAATGTATGTGAATACATGCTAAGCCCACTGGAGGAAACTCTAAATAGCCTTAGAAATTCCTTTCAAAATGCTTAATGAGGAGATATGAAGATTCATATTTTGAAGGAGAATACTTACCATCATACACCTGCTAAAGAAGAGAAAATCAAAACCCATGACTGAGGTCTAATAGAGCTTCTACAAGCACCCAAGTTGAGCTTCCCATGGCGTTCAATAAAACACAAAAAGTGAAACAAGAATATGGAGCAAAAAAATCAGAATACTATATGCTAAGCCCGCGACCTTAAGGCCAAAAGATTGTTTCAAAGTGGAGAAAACAGGTTACATAATGGCTCAAGTTTGGTTTACCTTGTTCCTTGATGGAGATTCGACCCACAGAGAGGTCAAAGATTAGAATCCTCATGTTTTCCTACTAACCCTATCTTCATGCATGGTGACCAAGCTCTCACAGAGCTTTCAAGCATCGACCCAGCTCATACATGGCGGCCTCAGATAAGAGGGCAAGTCAACATAGGAAATGACAAAAATGCATTAGAATGATGACAAGCCGTGGTTGTAAAGCCTATAAAATCAACAAAATGTCTATCTGGTAAAGAAATGTGACTTACCAGGCACTGTTTTGATAAACTCCTCTGAAAGTCTCTCACAAGCAGTAGGGAATGGTAGAGTTCGAGCTCCAAGTTGAAACCCTTGTTCTCACCATAGCGGCACATCATATCTCCTCACCAAAAAGCCAAATGGTAAATGAATGAAATGATTAGGGTTTCCAAGTTGAAGTGCCTTAATTCGATGATAGTGAGATTTTTTTATCACTGTTTTAAAATTAAATCATTTCATTCTAATGATAACATGGTCTTGACTTTGGAAGTCAAGTGACCTAGTGATTTGGAGAGCCCGTGAGGTAAAGGATTATATGTTTATTTTCTTCAAAAAAATATTTTATAGAAACCCTATGTTATTTGTAATGTTTATGTAACTTTATTAAAAATAATTTTATTGATTATTTTTTAATAATTGTTAAATTAAACTATTTTGATGGGAAAATGAACTAAATGAAGGAGATATATAAAGTGTACAACAAGGAGTGTTCACTTTTACTTTAAGATATACATGCAAAATGAGATGCAGAGATAACTGAAGTGCTTCCAAGGGTTTTAAATCATGCAAAGATGGGTGGAGTTAATGATGGATTTTTAGTTTGCTTCAGTCTTTGATTCCTTATCATCATGCACATTTTAGAGATTGAGTTCCAGTTCTCATGGGGGGATTGGCAGAAACGAGGTGGCTTTCGCATGCTTGGACCCACTTTTTGAGAGTTTTTCAGTTCAATTTGAGTGTTCCATGGATCAGTTATGAGTTGACAGTTGGTTTGAGGCTGAGTTCACTCATTTGTGCATGAGTTTGGGCCTTCTTTTAAGGGATTTTTTCTTTTTCTCATGGATTACGTGTGAGTTGTCATTTTTACACTGAGATTGACTTCCAGTTTCATGTTCATGCCTTTGAGAGGCTTATTGTATAAAGTGAAAAGACTTAGTCATTTTTTCACTAGTTCTTGATTTCTCTTGCTTTTGCAATTCTTACAAAGAAGGCTTCTTGTAACTCAATTTATTTTTCAAGATTAATACATTTAGCAGGTTATTACAAGTTAATCAAGTTTTATCAATTTGCAAAAGCTTTCCTTTTACCTTTCAGTGTGCCAAAGTATTTTCCTTCAAAATCTCAGGTGTCATGCTGTGTGAATGATTTGATAAGGAATCTATCGTGTTTTAATCTCAGGAACCTTTATTTTCCCGTCTCATTCATATGTGCTTGTATACAATCAAGTTTGATTCCAAAGGTTATATGTTGTGCATTTGGTTTATTTTACTATTTTAGTTGTGAAGACGTTCTTTTCCTTCAAAGATGGTAATACAGTCAAGCCTTCATATAAATTATTTATGTGGTTAAATTGTTCAGATTTAGTTGTGCGAATAGGATTATTGAAGTGTAATTGTGAAACAAGTTGCATGCAACACCATCAATTAGGTGCATCACCAAAGTTTTAGTTTTAGTTCATGCATTTAGTTCAGTCCTTCTCACCCTTTTCTCAAAGCAAATCATTCAAGTACCTAATTGATCATCATATAGGAACCAACCTAGAATCTGGAGGTCTATCTTCACCACAGGAATACCCACAGCCTTAAGATAGTTCCCATGTTTCAACAGATTGCTAAATTTAACCATTCAAGCATTCGGGTGCAATCTGATTGACAACAGTTTTTGGGAAGCCCGGTGGGACTCTTAAGCACGCTTCAGAGAAATAGTTCAAGAGTTCAAGCTGTTGTTCTGGTATTTATAGTAGCGAGTTTTACCTTTCAGAGATTATAATTTATACCTAGCAACTCCGTGCATATTTACTGGTTTCAACAAGACCCAGTACTAGTATGTTTCAAACACAAGCTTTATTTCTGATTTCCAGCTAATTATATAAGTAAAGATGTCGGGTTTTCATAGTTAGCATGTATACCCACCCCCTTACTATGAAAATCTTGTCAACCAATAACCCTATCAGCCATATTAGGCCAATTATGTTGCTGGTTTTATCCCAAACATCCATGCAACAACAGCCTATCAGCATGCTCAACATGCTTACCTCCCACCCACCCCTGCCCAGCCTTTAGATCAACATTCTTATGTCCACAATCAGTTCCAAGAAGTTGATGATATGAAGAATAACATGACTAACATGAAGGTCATATTGTTAGACCTCACAAAACAAATAGAAGAGTTCAAGAGGCAGCAAGAGTACGATCAACAACAGGAAGAGATGGCCTATCAGGCGTATCTCTATGAGCAAGACTTGTTGATGCAGAGGAGACAATATGAAGAAGATCTTGCTACAAAGGAAGAGAAAATTAAAATGTTGATTTCCCAAGCACCATCGATGGAAGCCCAATCAATTTTTTGCAAAAAACTTCATTGAACAGAGGAAGAGGTTTTCAAGGTTTCTACACAATCTCCAAGTAAGTTTTCTAGACTTGACATTCCAAGTCACTGGGGTAATATTCAATCCAATGTTAAAGATCAACCCCTACAGGAGCACATGAATGAACAAAATCTGTCAAATCAATCGATTAATCCTCAATTTCAGACATGTCAAGATCCTGAACTAGGTAATCAAGGTATTGAATAGTTATGGCATCCTTCTTGGACCAAGCATCCTGACTATAAAATTCCAAACCTTAGTAAGGATATTCCTTGTGTATTAATTCAAGATTAGAAAGAGGAAGAAAATGTAGAGTCTAACTCAATCAAGGTTCCAAGTTGGAAGAATGGAAAATAGGAGTAGGAATTTATTGTTGTTTGTACTGTGTACCCAACTCAAAATAACAATAGCACATGTGAAGATGATGTTGATTCAAGTTCACTACTAAACCCCTTAGATTTTGATTCATTTGAAAAAATTTCTGATGTTGTTTATAAGATGGATGAAAGTAGAATGCAGGAATTACTAGTTAAAGATCTTCACTTGCAGACAGAGGATAGCCAAGTTTCACTGGAAAAGGCACTACCTAAGGCGGATGATTCAATTTCTTTATTTGACCAACTACCTGGTTTTGTTGAGCAAGCTAAAGAGAGCATGCAGGTACCTGATTTACAAGTTGATTTGGAACAGCTAGAGAATATTGCTGACTTGTTCGATGAGCTTCCCCAATTTGTTGGTTAAAATGAGGATACCACATGCATGATAGCATCTATGCCTGGTATGGAGCAACTAAATGATAAAACTCATCTAGTTTTAATGCACAATTATGAATTATATGAGAACATATTTTTAGGCATCATAGAGGTTTTTTGTTCTAACATAGATGATGAGCTAGTATGATATGAAAGAGAAGCATGTGATCAGCCCATTCAAGTCAGGGAGGCTATTGGAAAAGTTGTAGAAGATAATGCCTTGCACCCTATGAACTTATTTGATGAGCTGCCCCAATTTGTTGAGGAGGAGTTGTATTCTATCATGAACGAAGAACATAAGGAACGATAGTTTGAAGACTTGTTTTCAGTAATTCAACAAGGATATCAACTCCTTAGTCAAGAAGATCCAACCATTGAAAACATTAATGTTTTCTTTTTAGAGACTATTATACATGATGCAAAGAAGCAAGACTCCTTTTTCATTGCAGAGCTGAAAGAAAGAACAATTGATCCTCTTATAAACAATAATAGACAAATCTTTCAAGAAGATCAGACTGTAGCAGCCAATGAACAACCTGCATATTACCTCCAATCAACATCTCTTTCAAGGAAAGAATGAAGTCTTCAGAGATCAACAAAAGGACAGCTTAACTTCATTTAATGTTCTTGAAAATCATGAACAATGGGATGAGAAAATAGAGCATAAACATGGGGCTAAAGGTTACAACTTGAGTGTCCCGACAAGGGGATGTTCTATCAAACACCTGGCACACTTGACGGACAATCAAGGGGAGTTACCATTTATATTGCTTTCTTGGGAGCACGAGATTGAGTATCAAAAGGAATTAATGCAAGTTGCTCAAAATATCCAAAACAGTTGCATGCACCTCTTGTCTAACACAGAAAAGGAGGTGGTTTTCATGATTGGAGAAGTTTCGCATTTGTGCACTCGACATTTACTTTTCCTTCATCCTTATTGGAAAATTTGCATGCAGGAAGCACGTCCTAAGTTGGTGAGAAAGGGCAGTTTTTTCTCACAACCAGTAAATGGTCATGTTTGAGCACTAACACTGTTGGCTAGTTTAGGGTAGTGTAGAGTTTATGCTTTCAATAAGTGCCCCATGGCACATTTCTTTTCAGTTTTGTTGTGCTTTCAATAAAGTGCAGTTGCTACATGTGGTTTTTGAAACTCTGTCTTCAACAGAGTTGCAGTAGTTTCTTTCAGTTTGTTTGGTTTGAAGTTGAGTTACAATTTTCTGAGTCAAAATAAAAATGGACTCCATGCCTAATGGATAAGCTATATACTGGTCTATGGTTTTTAGCAGGAAAACACTGTGCAGAGGTCACCAATTTGTTACCTATTTTTCACTACGAACTCAAACAGGTAGAGCTGAATTGAATTCATCATTGAAAGGTACAAAAAATTTCAAATTTTGTTGCTAAAGTATTCATTATCTGTCATGAAGAATTATATTACATTTGATTTTCAGTTTTATTATTCAAGTATTTGTAATAGAAAATTAGACATTTGCATAACAAATGCTACTTTATTCATATTGTAAAAACCAAAGTCCCACACAAGCCGTGGGAGTAACTTAATTTGATTTTCTTAATCAAATAATGAATACAAGGAAGAAATGTGCATAACACAACTGAGGATAATATAGGTATGAGGGAGAAGGTGATTCTTCATTGCCTGGAATGACGAATCGTCGTCACATTTGAAGTCTTCAGTTGTCGTGTCTCCAAGCTGCAACAGTTCTGAGTTCCGAATACATCTGCAAGTTTGTTAAAAGGTCGTGTTAGAGCAATGAAGAATTAAATCCTACTTCATGCCTACATTACCAACAAAAATGTAATACACATCTAATCAGGAATTCAACAGATGATTAAGTCATAAGAAAGGCAGATGTTTAGGGAGCATGAAGTTCAATGGAATCTTTCAGCTTCAATTATTTTGCTAATTTGTTTGTTTAATGTGCAGGAACAGGTATAATCAGATTATTTCAAACAACGGATATTGTTATGTGTGGTGGAAAATGTGGCTCCCATGAGGGTTGATCCAAACACATAACACTAAAGAAGCATCAAATAATACTCATGATCAGCCACCATAAGTACATGAAATTTAAAGACTCATATGCACTACGGAAAAATGATGTAATGCAAGGATCTACAAAGCATAAAACAACAAAATGATATGAAGATAGTCAACATTCACTGATAACATGGTCACAAAGCAATATTCAGATCATAATGATATGGTATCAATTCTTAAGGAGTGGATGTTTGAGGCTGCATTGATTTCATTAAAGCTTCATAAATCAATATAGAGCAGTAATTCATGAATGCAACCTTGTTTCCAATGATCTCTAAGCTGGAGAAAGCAGTCCACAATGAACAATTATGAGAGGACAACCATTAAAAGTCCAAGAATAGATTATCAAAAAAATGTCAGGTCTGTGAAAGTTACAGAAGCAGTCAACAAGACCATGCAATAAGAATAATTATCATGTATAGGGCATAATGATAGATGACATAATTTCAATATGCCTATCAAGCAGGAGCCCACTTTGGGACCCTGATTGAGCAACATTCAACTCTAAGTGAAATTAAATGGGTGCAGGAAGGCACAAAATCTTTGCTCTTCTCTACAGTGCTATTATCTTAGTTAGTATGTTCATTCTTGTCCAAAAGTGTGATACAAAGCATCCTCTGCTTACTAAATCCTTGGTATATATGCACAAAAGATACAAAGTCATGCAAAAACAGATATAAGCCAGCGAGTTGATTCATCATGAAAGAAAAAACCTCATCATATAAGCCACAAAATATTTTCATATCTCATGCAAAATATAGAAACTTGTATGAGTCTTTATTTTTCTTTACTCCAGAAGGCTCAACCAATATTCTCCCATATCGCCAAAGGCCGAGCATTTTAACATAAGAAAGATACAACAATAAAATGTATGAGAATACATGCTAAGCTCGCTGCTGGAAAATCTAGATAGCCTCAGAAATTCCTTTCAAAATGCTTAATGAGGAGATTTGAAGATTCAAATTTTGAAGGAGAAGGCTTACCATCATACACCTGCTAAAGAAGAGCAAATCAAAACCCATGACTGAGCTCTAACAAAGCTTCTACAAGCACCCAGGTTGAGCTTCCCATGGCGTTCAATAAAACACAAAAAGTGAAACAAGAATATGGAGCAGAAAAATTAGAAGACTATATGTTAAGCCTGCGGCCTTAAGGCCAAAAGATTGTTTCAAAGTGGAGAAAATAGGATACATAATGGCTCGAGTTTGATTTACCTTGTTCCTCGATGGAGATTCGACCCACAAAGGGGTCAAAGATCAGAATCCTCATGTTTTCCTACTAATCCTATCTTCATGCATGGCGGCCAAGCTCTCACAGAGCTTTCAAGCATCGACCCAGCTCATACATGGCGACCTCAGATAAGAGGGCAATTCAATACAGGAAATGACAACAATGCATTATAATGATGACAAGCCGTGGCTGTAAAGCCTATAAAATAAACAAAATGTCTATCTGGTAAAGAAATGTGACTTACCAGGCACTGTTTTGATAAACTCCTCTGAAAGTCTCTCACAAGCAGCAGGGAATGGCAGAGTTCAAGCTCCAAGCTGAAATCCTTGTTCTCACCATGGCGGCACAACATATCTCCTCACCAAAAATCCAAATGGTAAATGAATGAAATGATTAGGGTTTCCAAGTTGAAGTGCCTTAATTCGATGATAGTGAGATTTTTTATCACTGTTTTAAAATTAAATCATTTCATTCTAATGATACATGGTCTTGACTTTGGAAGTCAAGTGACCTAGTGATTTGGAGATCCCGTGAGCTAAAGGATTATATGTTTATTTTCTTCAAAAAAATATTTTATAGAAACCCTATGTTATTTGTAATGTTTATTTAACTTTATTAAAAACAATTTTATTGATTGTTTTTTAATAATTGTTAAATTAAACTATTTTGATGGGCAAATGAACTAAATGAAGGAGATATATAAAGTGTACAACAAGGAGTGTTCACTTTTACTTTAAGATATACATGCAAAATGAGATGCAGAGATAACTGAAGTGCTTCCAAGGGTTTTAAATCATGCAAAGATGGGTGGAGTTAATGATGGATTTTTAGTTTGCTTCAGTCTTTGATGCCTTATCATCATGCACATTTTAGAGATGGATTTATAGTTCTCATGGGCGGATTGGTAGAAACGAGGTGGTTTTCGCATGCTTGGACCCGCTTTTTGAGAGTTTTTCAGTTCAATTTGAGTGTTCCATGGATCAGTTATGAGTTGACAGTTGGTTTGAGGCTGAGTTCACTCATTTTTGCATGATTTTGGGCCTTCTTTTAAGGGATTTTTTCTTTTGCTCGTGGATTACTTTGGAGTTATCATTTTACACTGAGATTGACTTCCAGTTTCATGTTCATGCCTTTGAGAGGCTTATTGTATAAAGTGAAAAGACTTAAGTCATTTTTTCACTAGTTCTTGATTTCTCTTGCTTTTGCAATTTTTGCAAAGAAGGCTTCTTGTAACTCAATTTATTTTTCAAGATTAATACATTTAGCAGGTTATTATAGGTTAATCAAGTTTTATCAATTTGCAAAGCTTTACTTTTACCTTTCAGTGTGCCAAACTATTTTCCTTCAAAATCTCAGGTGTCATGCTATGTGAACGATTTGATAAGGAATCTATCGTGTTTTAATCTCAGGAACCTTTATTTTCCCGTCTCATTCATATGTGCTTGTATACAATCAAGTTTGATTCCAAAGGTTATATGTTGTGCATTTGGCTTATTTTACTATTTTAGTTGCGAAGATGTTCTTTTCCTTCAAAGATGGTAATACAGTCAAGCCTTCATATAAATTATTTATGTGGTTAAACTGTTCAGATTTAGTTGTGAGAATATGATTATTGAAGTGTAATTGTGAAACAAGTTGCATGCAACACCATCAATTAGGTGCATCACCAAAGTTTTAGTTTTAGTTCATGCATTTAGTTCAGTCCTTCTCACCCTTTTCTCAAAGCAAATCATTCAAGTACCTAATTGATCATCATATAGGAACCAACCTATAATCTGGAGGTCTATCTTCACCACAGGAATACCCACAGCTTGAAGATAGTTCCCATGTTTCAACAGATTGTTGAATTTAACCATTCAAGCATTCGGGTGCAATCCGATTGACACAAGCATGAATGGTATTCAATGTTTTAGTAGTTAAAGAAAGGATGAACAATTTTTTCACAATACAATTGAGACGGGAAAATAAAGGTTCCTGAGATTAAAACACGATAGATTCCTTATCAAATCGTTCACACAGCATGAATGCTATTCAATGTTTTAGTAGTTAAAGAAAGGATGAACAATTTTTTCACAATACAATTGAAACACCAATGTGCCACCATATACACTTGCACACTAGAGATGTTACAACACAACAAAATGACACTCAAGAATGTGATGTCAATGCATAAAGCATGATGACATAAGCAAAAGACTTAAATATTATCACATGACAACCTCAATACAATGAGCATACGAGAGGGTAGAGTTTCCTCCAAACATAGTGAAAGAGTGCCAGACCACTAACCCCCTATACCATGAACAAAAGAGTACATGCTTGACTTTCCTAGTGCAAGGAAACTGGAGCATTTTTCCATACCATAAACCAAACTAAAACACTCATATATCCGAAAGGATGTGAAAATGGCATCCAAACAACAAGGAATTCCTAATTGGGAGGCCATTTGGTAGGGAGAGTCACTATCTCAAACTGGTCTCATAAGAGACCATTCATTTCCTCTTGAGCCACATACCCCAACACACTAGGAAGCATAATTGACAAAGGACATAAAAATTTTCCAAACCAAGTAGATAGGAAATCAAGGTAGACCCCAAGGATCAACCTTTATTTAGGAAAATTTTCTTGAAAAGTCTACTACTACTCATCGTTTCCATTCACCCCTTTTGGGAACCATTTATCCTTTTTTCCAACAACATGTTTGCCCCAAGGAAAACAACAATTCACCTATTTTGGGCCAATTCACCCTTTCTGGTAAAATGGGCACACCGTAGGGGAATGATCCAAACAAACCTAACAAGGTCATATTTGGCTCCAAACTTGATGCTTATAAAGGTAAAGAGTTTCTTGATGTGTCTAACAACATGTTTGAACCCCAAAACTAATATACAACCTTGAAAGTTAAAAATAAAACTCACAAGACAAAGGCTAGTGTATGGCCAAGCCAATGCAAGCCCAAGAAGATCAAACAATCAACATTTCGTAGCATCCTCATTTTACAAGCTATTATAAAAGAGTTTGGACTAATAATTTCCAATATGCTTAGGGTTCAATTTCAAATGTCTAGAAACCAAGGAACTATAAGTTTATTTTAACCAAAATTCACGATTACTATTCATGTGCAAATGTGCCTTTTCAACCATGATAGAAGCATACATGAACAATCTCAATATACAACATCATACTAGTGATTCTAACTCAATCATAACATCAAATATAAATAATAACATAAGAAACAAGTATCATTTCAACATCCAACACAAACTATGCCTACACATCCTAGAATCAAAACTTTTCTCAACATACTAAATATCTCATAAGACAAGATACAAAACCAACTTCATTGACTACATACATGTCATACAATGAAATGATCCTCATCCCAAATATGGATGGTCCAATATCTAAACAATAGAGTTCAATATAGAATACAATTAATCATTTACATCAAGGATCACAAGATCCTACTTTGGAGGAATGGAAAGCTACATCTAAGAAGATGTTACAAGAGCCCTACATGCCATGGGTATTTCCAAGAATTCATCTAGCCCCAATGGTGACCAACACTACCTAACAATGAAGGAACCTAAGCCACACCCTTTTGAATTAGGAGTCCACCAATTGGGTAGTCCAACAACACTGATGCAAAACAAGGTGGTTGAACAATCACACATACAAATAACATTTCATACATGAGGAATCCAATAATATAAATGTTTCAATCATGACATCAACCAATGCCATATAATGGGGATTGTGGTAACAACCAATTACAACAAAGGGATTGATAATAACACTAATTGCAAGCAATATAAATGGTACTAACACTAACCATTCACTCGTAGAATTTAAGTACTTAATTAGAAACAATTAATACACCACTGGGTATAGATGGTAGAGTGTCATCACGATAGCATGAGTATTGTGTAGTGTTGAGAAGTATGCCTCCATCTACAATGTGATATACTCAACAACATTCTAACAATCAAGGAAAGATTGTGATAATGTCCTTCACTATCATTTCCTAAATCCAAAATAGGAAATTAAATATGTTCATTTTTTTAATCCCATTTCAATTTTATCTTTTTAGATTTTATACTCTCATCTACCACATCCATGAATTTCCATTTCAATCCAAGAGGGCAATGTGACTCCACTTATTTCTAACTCTAAGGGCTCATTCCTAACACTAAAAGACCAAAAATGATCAAAATAGTCATGGCACTATAAACATGGCACAAATAATGATACATGTCATCAAATCATAGGCAACCTTAGTATTTCTATAGAAGAACAATTGATCCCACAAAATAAAACGCACAAACAAGGCCTACATTTCAAAATCATATTTTCTAGAACCATGCTAACCGTCAAATCTGCCATTAATGAACTTTGAATTTTATTACATTTAAAAAAATACAAAATATGTATATAAAAAAAAAAGATAATCTTTAGAGCACAACAATGAGGAGATCATTCTTTTCAAATCACATAATGTTTCTAAGAATTTTTTGCCATAGTTCTAATATAAAATGCAATTTTTCAAAATTATAAAAACCTACAATTTTAAATTGCATAACAATCAAATCTACGTATTATAATCCAAATATGTCCTTATGCAAGGAAAGCCATATGCAATCCACCTATTGTGGAGCATGGGAAAACATGAAAACCATTCAAACAAATATGTAGATATTTATAAAGGAAAATACATTCAGTCTAGCAAGCTCTCAAAAATGAAGGTTGTCTCTTTAAAAGAAATGCACAAAAAAACCTCGACAATCCTCTTCAAGATCCAATCCAAGCTCCAAGGTCACAATTAAAGTTCCCAAGAAATTATTTTGAAAACAAACACTCAAACAATGGAGGAGAGAGAATGAAGCAAGAAAAATTAACAAGTATTTTAAAATACCCTCTTTTTCCTATAGAAACCCTTAAACCCTCTATTCATTTTTTCCTAAGTAGATGTTTTGCATAAGAGACATATTCATTTCAAATGACCAATGCATAACATTTCTAACAATTATATTTATCCTTTTAATTTCTTTTTAAAAATGCAATTAAATCTATTTCAATAAGACCTATTGAGGCAACTATAATTAAAAATCTTTTCAACTCATTTTCACAATAGTTATTTTTCAAACATTTAACACACATAATGAATATTAAATTTATGCAAATAAAAAAAAATTTAAGAAGCATATGTAAAATATTCAGGTGTTTTATGGGTTTACACAATATAGGAATCTAGAATCGACATTGATTTGAATCAAGGATACATAGAGCTAATAGGGCACATCTTGCAAGTCATAGTTGAGTGAGACGAGGAATTCAAATATAGTGGATTTACCCAAGTTGATCATCTCCCAATTAACCATTGTTGGCAAACTTGTGCCTACACACACAATTAAAACATCAAATTGCACAATAACAAGGATAGCCAAAGCACATCATATAAACAACCAATGCGATATAATCCATAAGATGATATCATATATCTACAATGAGCATGATCTAGATATCAAAGACATGAAAACAATAATCCAAATTGCTTAACCAAATAATATAATCATAATCACATATAAATTGAAAACAATAAAGCCAAAACAATACTAAGTTCAAACATATACAAACAAAACATATGCATCCATCATGTAGAGTCAAATGTCTCAATGACAATAGAAAATAATATCATCAGTAAATACAATATTAGTATCAAAACATAACTAGATAGCAAGATAAGGCATCAACTCTTGTGGGCCTTACAAAGTGATTAAGTTACATTATATGAGAGTTAGCATTAGGAATTCAAAAAGTGTTACTTTTAACCTTTTGTTATGCACATAGTTCCAACAAGTTAGGTCTCTCTCATTCATTGCATTAGTTTATCCTAGGACTTCTCAACTTCTTAAATTGTATTGTGTGTTGCATCTAGATATTCTAGATATTCATATAATGTCAAAATGTATCATTATATGGAAATCTATGATGATCATTACTATCATTGAAGTAATATCAATAGAATAGCATGTCTATTTTGTATTTCCATTTGCCCAACAAGACGATTCATTTTCCTATTTACATTTTATAGTGTTATGTATATTACAATGTGTGTATATTGTTCTCTAAGGATGACTTTTGCATGCATGAAGTTTCCATCCACTATTTAGATATCACTGCATAAGCCAAAGCATGTGTAGCCTATATAACATATTTTTGGATAAATCTATAAAATAAAATAATACCATAAAATTAATGGGTAGGAAGTCCCACTCAAAAAGCCAATCTAAAAGAATTAGCCAAAGAGTGATAGACAACTTTATTAGCATTTTAACTTGCACTTTTTAATGTGACAAATTGAAATAAATGTATGATAGAACCACTCTTTTAATTAGAAGGAGAAGCTACTTATAAACAAAGACAAACCTAGAAACCTTGATCTATAGTACAAATGCTCTTCAAATAGACACGTGATAACTTTTAGCCTAACAATATATTTAGTAGAGCATCTAAAAATAGTTTATTTATAAATAGCCAATAAAAATAGATTTCTCAAAGTATGTTCTCCTCTAAAACAACCACAAATAAAAATAACATAGACTATAAACAGCTTGGACTAAAAATAGACAATCTCACAAGCATCTCTAGAAATGATATTAATGAATTTCATCAACTTTGTTCATTACAAATTCTTTGAAGAAATCCTAAAACTCTGATTATTCACCTTGATGCTTGAATCTGAAAACCTTTCTTCAACAAACCCTAACTCAAAATTGTAACTTTGCTTTGAAAACTCGTAGGGTTTGATAGCAGGCTATTGTCTTATGATGAAAAATAACTCTGTACCCTAAAAAGTCGAACACAAAGCACAAGGAAATCCCTCTCTCAAAAGACTAATACATTTTCACAAACCTGGCTGGAATGATAACTGAAACTTTATACTGAAATTCTTACCTTGAAATTCTTCGTGTCTGTCATGGTGCACTTTTTCTATCTGTGTAGAGCTTTTAACTTAAAAAATTGTTTGTACGCACATGCCACAATCACATGCTCTGTCTACATTTGTAACACCAAACATGTTCCCCCATTATAGGGCGCATGCCCTACTATTGACATGTGAGTTGTAGGTTAAGGGCACAAGACAGATGATGGTGGTGTTGCAGACCTTTGGAAAACATATCTTTCTATTCCCCCCTTTGTTAGGCATGCGCCTAACTATATAAGTGCAAATTTGGTCTTTGAAACTTCATGGTCATCTTACCCTCTATAAATGATAGAGGTCCCTATAGAAAAATGAATACAAAATCTTGCAAAATTTCAATGTTCTCATTGGAAATCAAAGTTGATTGTTGTGATAATGAAGATTTTAAATTAAGAATCTCATTATAGGTACACAAAACTATTTCTCCATACAAGGATGTGCATTCAATTGTTGAAACATCATTTTTTATCGATTGACCTTCATTTTTCACTTTAGTGAGTTAATCTCAAAGTCTCTCTATTAATCTATAAAGGTAAGAATGAGAAACAACGAAAAAATGAGATTTTTTTGAAAAATGACTTTGATTTGATGGAAAAACAAAGTTTTGACTATAAAAGGATGTGCACCCAACTATTGAAATATCATTTTTTCATTGATTGATTTTCATTTTTTGTTTAGTGAGTTCATCTCAAAGTCTATATGTTAATCTACAAAGGTAAGAATTAGAAACAACATGCATGAATTTTTTTTGAAACATGACTTTGATTTGATGTAAAAACAAAGTTTTGGCTTTGAAACTTGACATAACACACATTTTTTGTTTAGGTATAACAAACTTCACTAAAGAGAGTTTACAACAACCAAAACACCACTCAAATGTGTGGTTGCCAAATTCATGTGGAAGCAACATGTTGAGAATGTGTACATCAACCTTCCAACATTAATTAATAAACCACTATCTAGAACTGAAGATGCGTTGCAAGAATTAACAAAGAGAAGCTAAAAGCGAGTGAACTATCAAACACTTGAGGACATTAAAAAAAAGAGAGAAACAACAAGAGAGGGAAATGAGAAATTTAAAGGAATTTATGAATAACGAGTTCTAGTCTAAAAATCAATTGCTACTTTTATGAAGAGGACTTTAAAACTAAACCATTAATTCCTTGGAGTTCTAGAAAAGAAGAAGGTGAGAGAAGTAGGCTATCATGGATGGAATCCACAAGGAAACCAACAACATTGATGGTGTTTTAGCTAGAAAATAGAGATGTAGTACCTACCTCTAGGATGAAAAGTATGAACAAAGGAGCAAACTAAGAGATTGATCAAGGGATAAGTGATCCATATTTATCAGGAAAATAAAATCCCTTCATAAGCCAATCGTAGGACTCAAAACACATTATTTCTTGAGCGGTTACAAAACCATTGGCTAACACAAGTGTTAATTTCCAAACCACAAGTTAAGGTAGGTAGAAGTCTTACAAACAACTAGATAAGCACTTAGCAAAGTAAATAATGAAATTGCTAGTTAATGTAAGTAGTAGTTTCAAAAGTGCTAGGTCAAAATAAAACAATTAATTTTATTGAAGCAATGATTTTTCATGAGAATTCATATAGGCAAAGTAATGGTAGAACGGTTCTATTGCTTCAATTCTAAGCTAGTTAGGATTCCTTTAGTGGAGAAAAGAGTGATCCCTAGGTGTTATGAGTGGAGAACAAGTTTGAAAATGAGAACATAAGAATGTAGATGTGAGTGTTGTGTGACTGAGTTGTGAAATATATTATAGAAGGAAATGTTAAACAAAGAGTGAATATAAGAGAAAAAACATTAGGTGATGTCAAAATTATTATTTTCATGTTGTTTGTATCCAATAATTGGTCATGAGAAAGCTAAGGAAGTTGCACATTATGCCTTCTAATTATTTTTGTAATTCATCAAAGGACTCAAGCTCCTAGGATCACCGACAAGACCAAAGATTACTTACTATAAGAAAGAAAAAAGAGAAATAATTACTTGATTATGGTGCAAAATGAAGTATGATCTATCACCCCCATAATGTACAATGAGAGACCTTGCTTACATAGGCAATTTTGATGAGGTAGGACTAACTAGGATGATGACACGTGTCTCAATCCTATGACATGTGACAACTAGAGAATAAGATCACCTGTATACTAGAGACTTCTGGAAAGATTCCTAAAGCCCTAAGTAAACTTAACATGTGAACATATGTGAATAGGACCTAATAGGTGAACCAGTTAGGTAATATATCCAATTCACACCAACATTTTTTCTCACATAGTTGTTTCTAGGATAAAATTTGAGTGTCAAATATTGTGCTTCTTCTATTGCTAATTGTTTTTTGCAAAAACTATATATCTTTTACTTTATAAAACATAACTAATCTAGTCCTTCAAACATTCAAACAAGCATATTATATTTCCATTTGAAGCAAAGCCTAGTAGGAAGAACAATTTTTATGATTTTGTAAACTCTACAAATTTGTCTTGAGAGTTTACGTATCATATCAGTATCAAAGTTTGTTTCAAATAATATTCTAGATATTATGGGGTTGTGCTTTGGTTTGTATGACAATGACAAGGTATACCAAAAACAAAGAGTTACTACCTTACAAATGAAAGATATTTGTACAAGGAAGTGGAATCAATCAATGAAAAATAATGGAAGGACAATGGAGATGGTCTTTCCAAGAGAGCAGTTGCACTCAAAAACAAGGAAAAGGTGATGGTCCCAAGAAAGTATTGCCCAATAGCAAGATCGTGTGGCTATGATCCAAGCATCCATGGATATAGTGGTTAATGCTTTATCTAAGGAATTTTTTCTTGAAGAAGATCCTCAAGAAAAAGAGAGGAATTTGTGGATGAAAAGGAACTTCCAAAATCTAGGGCATTTTTATTTTCCAATTTGGCTCTCCTAGCACTAGGACTATTGATGTGTCTTTCAACACACCAACATGAGGAGCAAGTTGATGTTCACTTGAAAGGGATTTTCTCAATATTCCTCCTTAAAGGTATTTTATGGTTAATGTAAATCCCTAATCGACTACCCCACAAGGAGATACTAGTTAAATCTAGGCCCAAAATGGATTGATTGGTGTTCTAACTAGGCTAAGGATCATCAATATAAGCTAACTTCTCTACGAAAAAATTAAAGATTTTATATAAATAGATGCAACAATTAGCAATTCAAATATAAAAGATTAAAATAGAGAGAAGCTCTCAAAATAACTTTGAGCTAAATTTAATTTAAAAACTTATTTTTACTCTGATATGCTCACAATTTCAAGAAAGAGCAAAAGATAAGAAGATTTAGAATAAAAGAAAGACAAACCTATAGATTTGGAATGGAATTATCTAGTTCCCATGTAATTTGAGTAAATTTCCAAATTACCCAGTAAAAAATATTTCTTGACACAACCTAAGGACAAGGGTAGTGCGATCTTCAAATATATTTCTCATAAAATAGTAAGACAGTGACCACCATGAGAATGTATAGGTCACATCTTATGAAGGATTCAATATCTTATTAATTTACTTAGAACTACTCATATAAACTACAAAATAGACAATGTGACCACCATGAGAATACATAGGTCACATCTTATGAA
Organism: Sequoia sempervirens; assembly: GCA_007258455.2. Lineage (NCBI taxonomy): Eukaryota > Viridiplantae > Streptophyta > Pinopsida > Cupressales > Cupressaceae > Sequoia > Sequoia sempervirens. The sequence goes on along the minus strand of VDFB02139287.1, from coordinate 14,705 downwards.
GGATACAAGAACTTAGTAATTTACTTAGAACTAATCATATGAACTATAAAATAGACAATTCATAAATGAACAAAACTCAAAATGGAAAATGAAATACAAAAGCTTGTATTAATTTTAATAAATATAATGCACTTTCTCTAACTTTTCCAAGCCTTCACATCAACAAATATCTAGTAATTTATGGAATTCTAGTTAGTTTAGATCAAATCTAAGATTATAAGAATTTCATAACAATATTCTAATGTCAAAAGAGCCTACAAACAACTCGAACAAATTACAATTGATTTGCAATAACAATAGTAAGACCTAACACATGTCTTTGGGATGACAAGTCAATCAAGGTGGTTGAATAATATTGTTTGAGAATTATCTCTATTATGCATGGATGATCTTCAAATTATTAAGAAGAAGAAGAAGAAGAGGAATTTGTGGGTGAAGAGAAACCTCCAAAAGCTAGGACATTGGTATTTTCCAGTTTGGCCCTCCTAGCACAAGGACTATTGGCACACCTTTAAAAACATCAATATGAAAATCATGTTAATGCTCACTTGAAAGGGATTTTATTGAGATTCCTTCTTACATGTATTGTTTGGTTAATGGAAACACCTGATTGATATTCCCACAATGAGATACAAGTTAAATCTATTCCAAAAATGGATCGATCAATGTTCTAACTAGGTTAAGGATCATCACTCTAGGATAACTTCTCTACAACGTGATTAAAGATATTATTTTGTATAGGCACATCGATTAGAAACTCAAATATTCAAAGATTACTATAATAAGAAGCTCAAAATAACTTTGAAAAATGGATATTTAATTTAAAACTTCTTCTAATTCAAATCTACTCATAATTTCAAAATAGATCAAAAGATAAGTAGAGTAGGAAGAAAAGAGAGATACGATTATTGATTTTGAATGACATTATTTGGTTTCCATTCAATCTGGTTAACTTTTCAAACCATTGTAATTTTCCTTTTCAATATTTTAAGGAACCCTCCATTTTTTTTGAAAATTAAATTGTCTATGAATGAGTCAAGAAGTTGTCACTTTTTTTTATCACCAAGATCTCAAGAGGGTGACGTGAGAGCATATGGTGAACAAGTGACAAGGGGTCTAAACTATACAAATCCTCTTGATTACAATAGTCAGTTGAATACTCATCAAAATATTACTATAATAGCAAGTTGGTTACTTATCAACTACTATGAGATATTTCCTATTAAGGAATCATTGTATTTTATTGATGCAAACAAAAATCCTCAACACACAATGTTTAGAATATCAATATTTCCAAATATAGTATAGATGCACTTGCATACAACCATTCAACCCCTTTTAGTACCCCAACATATAAGTGCACACAAATCTTGTTATGCAAATAAAGTAAATTGATGTCAAAGGATATACTACAAAATTATCATGAATGTATTTATAGGATTATCACAATATTTAGAACCAAACAACATCACATCTAATCCAATTATTTTATTGAAACATGATGAGGCATAAATGTTGACCTTATAATTAGAAAAATATTTCCCTTTCTTTAGCATCCATAACCCTTGTTATTCTAAAATTAATGTGATTATATAATAAATTATCTACTAGATCTTGATTGATAATAATGCATGTATGCTTGTACAAGTGTCGTCTATGTTAAATAGATTAGAATCTTAAAAAAACAATCTTAGTTATATTTCCCTTTAGCATAAGCACCTTTTATTTCCTATCTTAAAACTCCACATTAGAATAGGATGTTTGAATTCCTCTTGCATATAGCCTTGGACACCACCTAGGTTGACAAAATATTAATTGACTAAAGTGTGAGGATTGAAAACACCTCATCAATTTTTGGTGCCATTATCAAGGACACGTTCTTTACATTAGGTGCTATTAAGAACTCAAATAGATAGCCTTCTTAAAAAAAAAACAAATCCTCTTCCAAATTGAATGGTAAAAAAAAAGGACCACATGAAATATTTTTTGCCAAAATCCCAAACTCCAAACACAATAAAAAAAACACGCAACAAACAAAAAGAAAAAGAGGTCTTAGTTGAAGAAATTTTCTAACAACACCATGCCATTCAAGACCCATCTAAGATTTAAAAACAAATGTCAAAAAATAATTCAACAAATATCATGAATAACGATAACAAAGGAGAAGCAGGGAGGGTATAAATAATGTTTATCTACTCAATTTACCTAAATACAGATGAAGATGATCCCATTAAAAAAAATTCTCCTTCCAATCTACCTACCTTTCATGGTATAGCATCAAACCCAGACCAATTTCTCTTTGAGTTCAAAATCCTTTACCAAATGTATGACTATAAAACTGATAACCAAAAAAAAGAAATTATGTCTTTCTACCTTAAAGGATTCAACCATGTGATGGTTAATAGGATTGTATTTTGGGCCAATCAAAATAGAAATAGTGTTTCTAGACAATCAGTTACATAAAGGAAGAGTTTTCCACCTTAAAATGAAAGAAGATGAGAGTTAAGAGAATTTATTGGATATGCTTATTTTTCTACTAAAATATTATGGTGAAAATGGCATGCCCATTGATTTAGTTAAAACTATCCTTTTAAAAGGACTAGAAGAGGATTCTAAAAAATCCCTTGATTTAGTGGGAAAAGGAGATGCAACCAAATCAAATGTCGATGATATTTTTGTACTTTGTAAAAACTAATCCTAAACCAAAGGAGGAATAAGAAATTCCAGTATGGTGAGGAACAAATGATACAGGACAACTGAGAGAAGAAATTATAAATTTGAAAACTAACATCCTGATTCAATTGAATACCACTCTCGATAGGATACAGGCTAAAAACATAAACTCAAAAACACTTTCCATTTATTGTCAAAGCTATAGAAATAAACATATATCATGAGAGTGTCCTCTAGAAAAGATAGATGTTTGTCAACTTTGTGATAAAAATCATAGAACTAACCAATATGACTTGCTCCAAACAATTACAAATTCTAAGAAAAAATATTCTTCAATAGATGAAGAGGTTAATTATGTGGGACAACATCCTAAAAATAATTTATTCTTTAGTCAAACTTGAATCTCTCTTGGTGACCTCAACCTGGTTGGAATAATAACCAATATGCATCAACTTGGCCTCAGTATCAAGGCCCACAAAATTAAGGACCCCCAAAATGGATGAATTAACAATGGTCAAATCCATAATGGACCAACCAACTACAAAAAACATGGTTCCCTCCAAACTCCTAATTAATTTTGGTAACACTCATAATTTCACTCAAATTTTATTGAAACTAATCTAGCTAAACAATTTGATTGTTTATTCATCCATGCTCTAAATTTGAGTTCATGACAACCAATGATGGAAACTTACCTTATAAGGGAAAGTGTCACAATGTTCACATTTTCATGGGTGACTAGACCCTCAAATTTCACTTGTTTTCCTTGACCTTGGGTGATTGTAACTTTGTGTTGGGAGCATAGTGGCTTTGCACTCTTGGCCCTCTTTTACAATATTTTTATGAGTTTTCGATGCAAGTCACAACTAATGGTCAATAACATATCTTAGGAGGCCTTGCCCCTAGATATATTAGTTTCCTTAGTTCTCTTTGCATGTAAAATCTACTTAAAAGGGGGTCAAGTGGAGTTATTTCTCAACTTTGTACTATTTAATTTATTGACTCTTGCATCAAACTACCCAAGGATCTCCAAAATATTTTACTCCATTATTTAGAGGTCTTCTTGAAACTAATAGGCTTACCTCCAATCTACTTAGAACATCATTCCACTTAGATACTTCCCAGAAGAATGCCTCTAAATATCCTCCGTTATAGGTACCCATTTCTAAAAAAGATAGAGATCTAGAAGTTAGTCTATGAATTGATACACCAAGGGGTTATTCAAACAAGAACTAGTTCATACTCCTTCCCTATCCTTTTGGTGTGTGAAAAAGATGGGTCTTGGAGCCTCTCCATTAATTTTCAGGTGAGCTAAACAAAATCACCATCAAGGAAAAATTCCCCATTCATGTGGTCAATGAGCTCTTGGATGAACTACAAGGTGTATGTTTCTTCTCCAATTTTTATGTATGGTGTGATCAAATTTCCCATTTATGGTTTGGGTGAACACTCTTCCCAAGACAAGTGGGTGGAATAACTCCCTTAGTTTGACACTTATTAACAAAGTGACAACCTAGGAAGAATCTTTAGAACAAGGGGGGCAAATTTTTTATATTGAGTTTCTCTAAGAAACAATTGAAAGATGAAATAGATAATGAAATGACAAAAATAAGGCACTAGAGGACAATGGCACCTAGAAAAGACACTAACACCCAAGGAAAACACTAGCACAAGTGCACATACATCCAAGTTTGGAATTGGAGTCCTAGTCTAGTGATAGACTCCTATTTTGGTGTCAAAGTCCCAAACATTTTCAATCTTCACTTGCACTATGGTCCTGACTCTAGCACTAGTGTCTTGACCAGTGAGAAAACCCAAGCTCATTTTTGGTCCCTAGTATAAGAAAAACACCCAAGAACCACTAGTAAGGAACCACAAAGAAAAATAGACTCAAAACCAACAAAAATGATTAGGGAACTGAAGAGTTCCTAGACACCTAATCTCACCTTACACTAGTTCATGAAGGAGATAAATCCAAGGGTTGGGGAGACCACAAGGGGCTCCAACATGAGAAAAATTACATAAGGGTGAAGATAAAATGTGACCTATACTTCCCACCCACCCAATACCACATAAAGAACCCCAAAACAACCACTAAATGGGGTGGGTCCTCACACACACAAGAACAAAAAAATACAAGAGATTTAATCAATAATTGCATATTTTATAACACACAAAGATTCATTTTAAGCCCAAACCCAAATATGCTCTATGTTCATTTTATCAACATTACCAAAATGATAAATTGCATAGAAACAACATAAGCATTTGATATAAAATTCAAGAAAAAATGCATGAGAAGTTACATCCTTTTCCACTTATGTGGGAGGTTTACACTCCATCCAAAAGGAGGTTCCATAATTCAATATTATATTTACAAAAGAGGACTCAAGGTCTTGAATTATACATATACATCATAATATTAAAATAAGATCTAAAGGCAAGGAGAAAACCTCCACTTACACACTAACCAAAGCTCCTCCAAAGGTGAAGCCTCTAATAATCTCCAATCCCCAATGGTGGTATCATGCCACCCAACCATGTGGTACTCTTAGGTCCACTCTTATCATTCTAGGAGATAATGACTTGGGCACATGAACATCACTCATGTAAAATAAGGAGCATAGCTTTCAAACATGTTGATCAATATATACCATAGTGTACACCTGGCACAAGCATGATCACATCAAATACATAAAGGCCAACAAAATGATCATCAAATTGTAATACACACATGCTCAAGGGGATACATCACCAACAAGAAGCACAAAGGATAAATCATATCACATAACATAAATCAAGGACAAACACATGCAACCATGATATCATATCACATGAAAAATACTTGCATGCAATCAAGTCTCTTCTAATCACATTATGGTCAAAGATGGGTCTCTCATTGAACACAGTCCAATGACATCGAGGAGAAGGAACCCATATGATCTAGGGAAGGAGTGTCGTTGCAAAGCCTAAAGGAATGGCTAAGAAGAGTTGGGTATGAATCAACTTACCCACATGAGGAACCCAGTTAGCATGTCCCAACTCTCCCAAAGCAAGCATGCCTTCTATGCTCATACCAAGCGTATACGTGCAATGTAGTTATGTCATAGGCATCATTATCTTGGTTATTTTATTTACTAAATGTCATTAGTTATCACTCATTATGGAAACTATAGATAGGTAGATAATCCAAAGAGTTTAAATGCATTAAAGACAATAAACAAATTAAATCCTATCAAGCACCATGAAGTACAAACTAGAATGAAAATAAAAATAGTAACCAAAGAACGTGCAAACCGATTTTCAAACTAGTGTTGATTGATCTCCATGGCTCTTCTCCACCTACACAAGGATGCAAGATTTCGAAGGTTGTTTGTTGAAGGAATGTTGGTTGCTCAATTCTGCAGCATAACAACCTGATGAAGATGATAGATGGCGATTGAAGACTGATTTTGACAGAGTGAAGATGCTAGAAGAAGATTCGATCGAAGAATGATTTTGACAGCATAAGGATGTCTGAAGATTTGATGCAAATGGCCTGTGAAATGTTTGATTTATAGATTTTTGATGTGGACAGAGATAAGATTTGATAAGATTGATAATGATTTGATTTTTTTCAAAAGAGGAAAAACAATGAGATGAGATAATATTTTCGAAAGATAGAAAGATTTTGATTTATTGTTTTAAAGGAATTAAAACAAGATAAGATAAGATGTGAAAAAAAATAGAAAGATTTTGATTATCTTTCAAAGGAAATAAATCCTGAAAAAGATGAGAAAGATAATTGATGAATTATCTAATTAAATAAATTAATTAGATGCACATGAGTTTCAATTTTGGAAAGAAAGCGAGAAGATATTTTAAAGATTTTATTAATTAAATAAATATTTGATTTATTTAATTAATGTTGGATTTATGATTTCATCAATTAAATAATACAAATTATTTAATTAACATTAGAAGAATTAATAGAAATGATTTAATTAATTAAATAATATAAATTATTTAATTAACATTAGAGGAATGGATGGAAATGATTTAATTAATTAAATAATATAAATTATTTAATTAACATTAGAGGAAGGGATATAAATGATTTAATTAATTAAATAATATAAATTATTTAATTAACATTAGAGAAATGGATGGAAATGATTATGAATTTAATTAAATAAATAAAATTTATTTAATTAAATATATGATGACATGGGTACCTAGGGCAAAACATGATACAAGGTGTCTAAATGATGCAATGTTGTGACAAGGTATCATAAGAGGACAATTTTTTGATGTCTACATTTTGCCCCTCTTTGAGATGATGTTCGAGATGATGAGATTTGTGTCGAGTAACATCATTTCAAAGAAGTTAAGGTATGGATAGAGGAAAATGGATAATGATATAAAGATAGGATGATGATGGAATGATGATGCCCCCTCGAGAGGATAGGCGGGTTGAACAAACACGGGTAGGCTCTCGAAATGAAATGATAAGGATAGATAGGATGATGCAAGATAGAAAGTGGATGAAGGAGATGAATGATACGTTATGCTGCAATGAAAGATGAGCAACCATGATGTTTGATATAGCACTAGACATTATGCACCAAGGTATAAGGACCAAGGTGACGATGTGTCTCATGCCCCAGCATAATACAACCTTGTCTAGACGTATGAGGAAAGAGGCTTAGAGCATTAAAGTCTTAATGCACAAAAGGTATTATGTGACCTGAGATGCAAAGGATAATGCAAAAAGATATTCCAACATACACAAGATATGAATATTACCTAGAATGATACAGATTTGATACAAATGCAAGATAAAATGATAACACACACAGGCAAGCAAGCAAGCATGCACAAATGATACAAAAACAAACAAGGTATTGCCCTTGTCAAGCTGTAAACCGTTGATTGATTGATTGATTGATGATGTTGATAGTGTTGTCATTGTTGGGAAGTGATATATCCCTAGAGCAACACAAGGATGATGATAATTGATTGGTTGATTGGTTGATTTGGTTTACGACAAGATTAGGATCAAGACCAAAGGATGTGATTGGATAATTTGACAAGATTGATCGACTTGATTGGTATGGATTAAGGATTGACTTGCATTTGGATTATTGCTCAGAATGATTGAAGATGATTTGATTGATTTGAAGAAACTGTTTGTAATGATATGATGATTGATTGGATGATAGGATGTGATGAATTGAATAGAAGAATTGATGTGATTGGAATGATTTAGGTTGAAGTGATTTGATTAGATAATCAATTGATTGAATTGGAGAATTGATTTGATTGGAATGATTGTGATTGAGTGGATTGGTTGCAATGGTTTTGATGAAGATGATTGATTTGGTGGAATAGTTGAATGATTGGATAGAAGAATTGATGTGATTGAAATGATTTTATTGCTTGGATTTTTGTTGGATATTTGATTTTTTTTGTATTTTTGGGGATATTTTGATTTTTGATTTTTATTTTTTGAAATGTTTTGATTTTTTTGGAATTTTGAAATGTTTTGATTTTTTTTGCATTTTTGAAATGTGTTGATTTTTTTGGATTTTTGAGAATATTTGGAGGTGTCAAAGGATGAAAATTTGAGTAGCCTTTGTGCTAGATACCAATGACAAGGGGAAAACCAAGGCTAGGTGCAAGGAGATAAAGGGGATTGATGGATGAAAGGGTGGGTGATGGGATAAGGGATAAAAGGCTCATGATATATGGATGGATGGAAAGGATAAGTCATAGTGAATGAAATGGATGTATGCATCATAAGAGAGCAAGAATGTGATTTCCAAAGACTATGTTGCATAGGAATAACATGCCCCATTCTAGGTACAAGACTTAGGATTTTTCATGACAAAGCTTATGGCAATAGGATAATGATAGGCTTGTTTGGAAGGATGAGGTATATCAAAAGATATCCAAAGCATGTTTCAACATTTTTCCCCTATATCTTCATCAAGATCAAAAGAAGAAGGGTGGATGAATGGACTCAATATAATAGGTATGTATGATGGCTAAAGATGGTAGGTAGGATGGAAATGATATGACATGAAAATGATAGGTTGGATAGATAAGACATTGTGCCCCCAAGTGTAAGTGACATAGAAGATCAACCTACGCATGATGCCTATTTGCTAGGTTTTCATCATGGTACTTATCCAGGGCACCTGTTTACCAAGTTTTTACTGTTGGACGAAGCGATTTCTCTTTACTTTTTCTTTTTCTTTTTTTTTTTGGGTAGAAAGGGAATATGGATAGGAGGGACTCAAGTTTCTAGTCCCATGAAAGGTGGTAGTCTCACTAGATATGGATGTCCTTGCATGGACCATGTCAAGTGCCATTATTCTCATAGATGTTGGTAAGGGATGATATGAAAGGGATGGATTAGGTAGATGGCAGATTATGAAAGGCTTATGCAAGAATGGATGGGGAATAGTGGATTATGATGTGGATTGTATAGGACTTATACAAAAGGATGGATGAAAGGTTTATGCAAAAGCATGGACCATAGGGAGGTGATTGGGAAGATATGTGGGATAGTAGTTGAAGGATGAGGAGATGGAGGTATGTGGAATTGTTGTGAAATGGAAGGGAATCATGACCAATGGTTGCACACACTGTGATAAACATTGAAGCTTTTGATGTGGATGGGGTGTAGGAAGCAATGGAGATGTTTGCTTAGGAGGTGGTGGATGAAGTGATTTAGGTACCCACATAGACTTAGTATTTTTATGATTTTTATTTTGCTTGTGGGTTTTAGGAATTTGAGACTTTTGAATGGAATGAGAATGTGGGATGGAAGTGGATGGTTGGGATTTTTGTGATGTGAATGCCTCATTTGACTTGATTTCTTTTTTCTTAGGTACCCAAACCATTTTAGTTTTGGCCTTTACTTTTGGAGGTATGGGCTTATATAACTTTTTAGATGGATTTTTCTTTGACTTTTTGTATTGATGTCCTAAGGCACAAGAACCCTTAGGATTTTTGACTTTATAGGTAGAGGCATTGGAATTATTGCTTTTGAATCCCTTGGGTTTGGTGGAATGAGTGGAAGCTTCATGTTTATACACTGTGTGCATTTGTTGGTCATGATTAGGAATGTTAGGGTATTTATGGATGGAGGGATAAGGGGATTGGATAATGGGGATATTAGGTGTTGGGAGAAGTGGAGGTAGATTAGATGGAGGGATATTAGGAGTTGGAAGCAATGGTGGTAGAGTGGATCGAGGGATATTAGGAGTTGGAAGTAATGGTGGTAGAATGGATGGTGGAAGGTGTATGGTCACATGCTTTTGACATTTATAGGATGACGGTGGTGGAATGACAACATATGTTTTGGGTGTACGATAGGCTGTATGATGGAAAGTGGACTTAGGAGGCATGGAGGAAATACCAACATCTTGAGATTGGTGTCCTTAAGATGTATGCCCATGGCCATAAGAGCGTGGAGGGACTTTGACATGGATAGGCTCCAAAATACCTTGTTCATGAAGGTCTAAACCTTTATCTTGGTGGTTCATGTTTTGGAGTGTGCAATGGACAATGAGACTAGGTGTAGGTGGAACACTAGACATGAGTTCCTTATTGGATGGAGAAGATGAAGCAAGGGAAGATAATGGTTTTTGTTGTTCTAAGGAGGAACATTCATGAATGAGGGTGGAAAGACCATCAGGATATGATGGAGGACTTGCAATGGGGTCGATAGTGGGTGATGGAGGACCATTAGGATCTTGATTAGCATTGTGTTCACTTAGATCCAATGTATTTGTTTGATCTTCTATGTGTGCTTGGGAGGCATATGTCTCATCAAAGGAAGTGGATGTTAATAGATCATGGATAGGACTAGGTAGGGGGTAGATAGGAGTAAGGGATGTTTCTTGCTCATGGATAGGTGAAGTGATAGGCTCTTGACCATGGAATGCATAAAGATGGCTAAGAGGATCATCATGGTCTTCTTGATCATAAAAGGGGTCTTGATCAAAGATGGAAGGTTGATCATGAACAATATTAGGTATGTTATGAATGGGATCATTGGGAGGGTGTTGCTCTTTATGTGGATGAGGGGGTAATATTTCCGCATGTTTAGGATTGTGCTCTTGAAATACCTCATGACTTATTGGAATGGAGGTGGAAGGGGATTTCTCATGGAGAGACTTGTCATATTCTTGATGGTCAACAACATAGGAGCATGATAGAGGGTGACTTGGACTTACGAGGGGAGACTCTGGAATTGGCTCAAGGGGTTGTGGATGACATGGTTGGCTTGAAGGACTTGGCATGATGTTTGAGGATTCTTTTGTATGTTCAGGTATACGTGTTGAATGACATGGCGACAGTTGATTCCTTGCTCGTAGCCCTTGGGTCACATCCGTTGGAGGTGTAGAGGTGGAAGGTGTTGGCTTAGGGTTTTGATTTTGATTGGATGATGGTATGATAAATTTATAGGGTGCATGTGCTAGATTGGTATTTCCCTTGTCAAAGGTGGCATTAAGACTTAAAGGCTCTTGATTTTTTTGCCAAGGTAGACTTGGGATCCTATGTTCTTCCAGTGATATTGATGGATGTGTTGATGTGGCATTGGCATGCGAAGAAGTGGATGGATTAGATTGGTCCATTTTATTTGATGGCTTATATTTGGGCTTCTCAAAAAATTCAAAAATATTGAATTTGGATGATGTTGTTTTTGGAGAAGAGGTTACATTCATATTTCCATCAAAGGAATTCTTAGTTGTGCCCCCTTGGATTATGAATTTGGGCTTGTTTATGATTATGACCATTTTGATAATTGGTGACTAGGACTAGGTTGGTGATAGTGATGATGTGGAATGATTAGATTGGAAGACTTGGATTGATTAGGGTTGATGGTGATTGGATATGAATGTGTTGGAAGAATGTGTAGAGTGACTTTATGTGTTTGGTTTTTAGCTTGATTGGACAATGTTTAAATGAATCACACATGTACAACCATAAATCACTCACGCAAGACACATAAGCAAGTTTGAATTTTGAAATTTGAATAATGTAATAACAAGCACACATAGAAGACACACCAACAAGCCCTATGACTAGTCAAGTGGGGTATGGCCAATTAAGTCTCAAGCTATTTTTCACAAGGTTGACTAAGGAATGATTTGAAAGAAAAATTCTGCCAATAAGCCGGGAGAAAGGGGTAACCCACCCTTCACCTTCACTTCCCAAAGGTATAAAGTTCTTTGGGGCTTAGCTCAGAGTGACAAGATTCCAACTTCCAAACAAGCGTGTCTTTCGATTCACACTTTGATTGAGGTCGTCCCTTGGAGGGGTGTGTGCTCCAAGCAGGCCTCCTAAAAAGGGTATGACAAAAGCGAACCAAGTGAGGTGTTTTGGAAGACACACACACTTGATTCACGCTCACAGTGATTAATTTCCCTTTAGAAAATTGAAATGTTTAGAAGAAAACAATGAAGCACTCGTTCTTTTTAGATCCCAAATCAAGATGTGATGGAAGACAATGGTTTTTTTTTTTAACCCAATTTCAAATATGTGATCAAACAAGATTGATTTTATGCCCCAAATTGAAATGTGTTGACAAACAATGATTAATGAGATGAAAGATTAGAATGTGTGCACCTGGTTATTTTCGCTTTCCAAATTGTTGATGTGATCTATCCCAATCCTTTTCCAGCTCCTATGATTCACCAAAAAGTCACCAAGACAAGAAGAAACACATGCATGCAGGCAAAAGTGTGATTAAATCCCAAAACATGTAAATTTTTTCAAATATGTGAGAATTTGAAAGCTATAACTTTGTCAAATCTGATAAACACTTACACCATTAAATAGCTTATGAAATTCTACCCCATTTCAAAAAAAAAATCTCTGAAAAAGACCAAAAAATGAGCAAGATATGGCCATTTTAAGATTTCCTATGAAAATGCTGAAAAAGACCCTGTATGCGCTAAAACAGACCCCATGCGCGCTACAAAAACTCCAGATGCACCTCGAAAAAACTCAAATGTTTAAAAAAAAGCCAAATGCGCTAAAACAGACCCCATATGCGCTACAAAAACTCCCAGATGTGCGACAAAAACCCTCAGATGCGCCGCAAAAAACTGTAAAAACTGTCAAATGGTTAAAAAAGTCAGATGCGCTAAAACAGACCCCATATGCGCTACAGAAACTCCCAAATGCGCGACAGAAACCCTCAGATGCGTTGCAAAAAATTGTAAAAACTGTCAAATGTTTAAAAAGCCAGATGCGCTAAAACAGATCCCATATGCGCTACAGAAACCCCCAGATGCACTAAAACAGACCTTAAATGCGCTATAGAAACTCCCAGATGCGCTAAAACAGACCTTAAATGTGTTATTCTAAGAAAATGCAGATTTTAATTTTAAAACAATGACAGTTGATACGCTATTCTGTTCCTTATATGCGCCGAAACAGTCCCTGGATGCGCTACAGACACCCTCAGATGCACGACATAAACCATCAGATGCGCGACAAAAAATCCCAAATGCGCTAAAATGCTGAATTTTTTCAAAAACCGAATTCTGGAACGTGAAAACCTATCAGAAAAATCTGCAAGTAGATGTTAAAAATGGGGCAAGGCCCCACGGTGGGCGCCAAAAATGTAGATAGGTAGATAATCCAAAGAGTTTAAATGCATTAAAGACAATAAACAAATTAAATCCTATCAAACACCATGAAGTACAAACTAGAATGAAAATAAAAATAGTAAACAAAGAACGTGCAAACCGATTTTCAAACTAGTGTTGATTGATCTCCATGGCTCTTCTCCACCTGCACAAGGATGCAAGATTTCGAAGGTTGTTTGTTGAAGGAATGTTGGTTGCTCAATTCTACAGCATAACAACCTGATGAAAATGATAGATGGCGATTGAAGACTGATTTTGACAGAGTGAAGATGCTAGAAGAAGATTCGATCGAAGAATGATTTTGATAGCATAAGGATGTCTGAAGATTCGATGCAAATGGCCTGTGAAAGGTTTGATTTATAGATTTTCGATGTGGACAGAGATAAGATTTGATAAGATTGATAATGATTTGATTTTTGTCAAAAGAGGAAAAACAATGAGATGAGATAAGATTTTTGAAAGATAGAAAGATTTTGATTTATTGTTTTAAAGGAATTAAAACAAGATAAGATAAGATGTGAAAAAAAATAGAAAGATTTTGATTATCTTTCAAAGGAAATAAATCCTGAAAAAGATGAGAAAGATAATTGATGAATTATCTAATTAAATAAATTAATTAGATGCACATGAGTTTCAATTTTGGAAAGAAAGCGAGAAGATATTTTAAAGATTTTATTAATTAAATAAATATTTGATTTATTTAATTAATGTTGGATTTATGATTTCATTAATTAAATAATATAAATTATTTAATTAACATTAGAGGAATTAATAGAAATGATTTGACCAATTGTAACAATACAAATTATTTAATTAACATTAGAGTGAAATGGATGAATGATTTACCAATTAAATAATATAAATTATTTAATTAACACAGAGGAAGGGATATTATAATGATAATTAATTAAATAATATAAATTATTTAATTAACATTAGAGAAATGGATGGAAATGATTATGAATTTAATTAAATAAATAAAATTTATTTAATTAAATATATGATGACATGGGTACCTAGGGCAAAACATGATACAAGGTGTCTAAATGATGCAATGTTGTGACAAGGTATCGTAAGATGACAATTTTTTGATGTCTACAAAAACTCTTCACCTATCATATCCTCGGGCCCTTTTGTGTCTCACACGATGTCAAGAGCCACTCTTTTCCTAGGTTCATCACGTCAATTCACTATTCGGGTGTGAGATGTATTTCAATGCAAAAAAAATAGGAGAATAAAATAAACATAGTCTCAAAAGATTTTAAATAAAAAATAATTCAAGAGACTTCTTTCCCCACATTAAAATTCATTAAAACTCACTCAAATTTTTAATTAAAAAAAATTACATTGACAAAACCATAATTTTTTTCCAAACTCTATTGA
>VDFB02139286.1:0-12530 GCA_007258455.2 Sequoia sempervirens | reverse complement strand
ACACCCTAAAAGTACTATTATAATTAAGTATAATGATAATTGTTAATTTTATTATCATTGGAATTGAATTATTCAAATATGAAAATAATACAATTGTAAATAAATAAATTGAAGGAGATTTTCGAACAAGTTGTAAAAACAAATGAAAAGATGGAAAAATTGAGTTTGAGCCCATGCATGGCTCCAAACTAGTTACGAAATGGAAACTTGTCTTATTAAGTGATTATTGCTTGATTTTTGTGTTTGAAAATCAAATCACTTACTTTGGTTTTATTAATGATCAATTTTAGAAGATGTTAATCAATTGATTTTTGGTTTTTCAAATGAAAATTCTTTCTGCAATGATAATTGTCAAAATAAAAATATACACGGTTGCTTTTGTCTTTCATTTTCAAAGAGAAGGGATTTTTAGAAGGTTGATTAAAGCTTGAGAGAAGAGGATTATTACTGCGATAGATTTTTTCCTTGCATTTATTTTCTGTCTCGAAGCGAAGGAAACCAGGTAGGCTTCATTTCTATATTCTTGTTTGTTTATCTATTAGATGTGAATGATCTTTCCTTCTTCTGTTGTTGAAAAATGATTGTTTGTCATTGCAAAGATCTGTATGGCTTCAATTTTATTATTCCTATGAGAAATTCATGTTTGGCTTTATCTTGTTATTTTGTATTAGATTCATCATATAACATATATTTTGTTGTTAGAAATTACTCCCCAACCAACTTTCTCTAGTCATCCCATCCTACATAATCTCATATTGGTTATGGACTGATCTTCATATTTGTTAATCATTTTCAATAAAATGTACGCCTTATTGTAGTTGATGATGGAGATTGATTTTTGGCTTATGAATTTTGATTTCTATTTGTTTTATCCTTTACTCATCTTAGTACATGCACTTGATCTCAACTGATTCAATAAATGACATTTGGTGGATGTGTCAAACTCGTGTGTTCACTATTTTGGTTATCATATTATTGGTTGTGTGTTGTGCATGTCTGTAGCCTTTAGCCACACCTTGGAATAATTCATTTCATTTGATTTTTTTATCACTTGTTTTTCCTGGTATAAAGCATCTCTTGGATTCAATTTTCTTTGTCGTTCCTTTAAGGAGGAATTCAATTTATTCTTTTTGGCTGAATTCTTATCCTTTAAAATTGTGCACCCATGCCTTATCTCTTTTCATTTATATTGTTGCTAAGGAAGTTCAAATCGCCTCATGGCTGGTTATTTGGTTCTTGGTTGTAGAAGATAGTCATCTTTATTCCTTGAGTCGATGCTGGCTAGCACTGATTTCTTTTGCCAATGTTTGATTCACTTATATTTTTGTTGTATTTGGTGGTTGTGTTTTATGCAGTGTTGGATGTAAGAGGTCGTGCTTAGTATTTCTTCCATTCGACATGTATAGATATATATATATATATATATATATACATACCAATATGTAATTGTGTGTACTTTAATTTCTAATTTTCTGAAGTATGTTCTTCCTGTTAGCAGGGATTAAAATTTTACAAATTATATGTTTATGTATATATATACATATATATATATATGTTAGAATTTTGTATTTACTAAAGTATGAGGTAATTAAACAACATTGTTAAGTATATATATACTCATTTAGGTATTTTTATATCATTAAAGTATTTATAAGAGTAAACATTGAGGATTTTATGATGAGAAAAAAATATATGATGACTCTCTTTTATTTAATAAAACTATTGTATCATGGATGATTTTATGAAATTGATAACTGCTTGAACGGTGATATACTTTTGAACATTATAGAAGTAATTGTATTAGACGAGAAAATGTGATGTAGAATATCATAGTGGGTGAGCAATCATCAAAAATATGTTTTTCCTTTATGATTCCTTTTGTTAACTTTTTGTGGATGTTTTTGCATTTCTAGATACCCTTTTCATCAAATAAGAGTTCCCAACTTTTAGAATTGCATTTTTGATTTTTCTGCTCAATTTCTATTTTTAGCAGTTTTGAATTTGAAGGCATGAGGAGGCAAGAATTTATGGGAAGCTTTAGGATAGAAAAATAAGCACTTTGGTGAAGAATCAAGTCAATATCATTCCTAGTTTGAAAGTTATTCAAGTTTCATTTTCTACTTTTTTCCCTAAATAATATTTTGAGTCTAGTTTGAGGCACTAAATGGTCTTGTACGGGCTTAGAAATTGTCAGAACTAGTAGAGAATGTTCTTACAACGTGCTTCACTCCAAGACCTTTCCAATATTTCAAATGGTTTGTCAAATGGAGTCCCAGATCAAAATTTATGGCTCCTGGAAGTTGGTGCATTTTCAAAATGTGTTGATTTTCGAATGTAGTTTTAAAATTTAAATTTCAAATTGTAATTTTTGACTCAAGTCACTAAAACTCATATTTTTGAATGTGGTTTTGGCTCCAAACCAGAAGGGAGTTATTTATGGGCTAGTTTCTAATTTTTGGGTAGCTTTTTGGGAAAAGAGAGCATACAGAGAAAAGGGGAACTTTTGTAATTTTCTGTAACTAGCATGTATTGCAAAACTCGAGGATTTGAGATCCCCTGCATGTAAGCATTTCATCATTCTAAATAAAATAATATTCTCTAGTTTTGTGTGTGATATTCTATGTCTCGGGTTAGCACCCTCGTCAAAATGGGAACATTTGATTGTTGGGAAGTTGGGGCATCATATTATTAAGTATCCATGAAAATTGCTTAAGTGTTTTAGTTGATGATCACTTTGATTCAATGTTCCTACTCATTGTCCCACACTTGTTGATTTTTTATTGTGGGTTTTAAATAGTCATTTTGTGATCATAATGTTGTTATTTTTATGGGGAAATCATTGCATAAGTGAATTGTTAGACTTCCATAGGTTGGGGAAGAGCTATCTTCTTGTTGGCTTTCATGTTGAGTTCTTTGTGAACTATTGACCTTATATTTGATTTATGTGTGTGGGTTCTAGCCTTGCACTATGAAAATTATTTTATTATGGTGATTTTATGCGAGATGGTGCATGCATCAGTTTATGTGATTATTCTTATGACTTTGCAAGTTTGTGCAAGTTTTCTTACCTAGTTAGTGGATTGTTGATTCTTTTGTTCCTAATAGGAAGAGTGGCTCCCCATGGGGGTCAAAACCCTAAGTGGTGTCCTAGGTAACCCATGGGGGAGTTGTGTTAATTCAGTGATAACTAATAAATAGTTAGGGGGTTGGGTAATACTCACATTAATAAATAGGTAATGGATGCCTCACTCATGGCACAAGTGCTTGTTTAGGCTTGAGAAGAGATGAGAAGGCCTAGAATGGCAAGATCAACTACCTTGTTTTCATGAAATGTATGTTGATTCCACATGAGTTAGAATGGGGGCCAGGGATCAGTTGAGGTTGCCAGGGTAACCCAAGATGGGGGTCAGGACCTAGGAAGATTTGCATTGGGTAAACCATATCAAGATATGCAATGACACTCTTCCCTATAACATGCCTTGTTGGTTTTTCCCCTTGTTTTTTATGTACCTCTGGAATCGGTTGTTCTTTATGTTCTATTTTTTACTCTTGTACATTGGAGTCATGATAGCCTTTGTCTACCTGATTGTTTGTATAGTGGGCCCTTATTGTCATCTCCTAGCATGGGGGGTGGGCCTTAGGGTCCACATGGTTGGGTGGAACATGCTATGCACTCCATTGGGTTCCCAGTTAAAGTTTGTGATGCATGGAGTTGTACTGTCTGCAGTGATTCTAGAGTTTTACTAGATTTGGAGATAGTATTGATTCTATGTATTATATTCATTTCAATTGTATCACATTATGTAATTGGTGAATCCTTCCCATTTTATGTTGGGAAGCACAAATGTACTATTGTAATCATTGAAACAATGTATATTCATGTAATAAATGTGATGCATGTATTCTTTGGTATTATAATGTGAACATGGATGGATGTTTATATAAGGTTGTGGATGTATGTACGTTGTTCATTTATTCTATATAAAGGTTTTAAAATGAATACTTGTGAATATATTTTCATCATTATTAGAATTGGGTCATGCTGGGAATGTTCGCAAGTGATGCAATCATGTTATCCTAGAGGACTAGATAAATGATGTGTATGTATAGTTCCATTATTTGTGTTGTATGTTAATTTATATTTCATATTAGTTTTACAAAAAAAAATTGTGTTATAATTGTTAGTTGTCATGTTTTCCTTTGGGGTTTGTGTGGTTGGGTGTTACATCTTGGTATCAAAGCTAGGTTATCATTTAATTGTCCTTGTGCTTAGATGTTTGAGCTTATGTTTTCCCCCCTTCTATCATCCTTCCCTAATGTTTGTGTCTTGTCGTTTGGTGTTGATGTGTAGGAAGATACCTAGAGGTCAAGGTAGGGGTTGAGGTAGAGGCCATGGTGGTGGTTGTAGGGCTAACCACCAGAGTACTTCATCACATAGTTCCCACGAGTCTAAATGTGAGGAACAATAAGGTTTCCAGAATAATATGGGAGGCAAAGGTCAGAATCCAATTTAGCTGGGGTTAGAGGTAGTGTAGCTACATTAGTTGCTAGAGAAGGTTCTTGGCTGCTTAGACCCTAGGCAAGAGGAGTAGTAGCAGGTGGTCAGGGAGAGAGAGATCACTAAGGAGAAGAGATGTTTTAGCAGATCAGGATGCCATTGTAGTAGGTCACATGAGAGACCTTTTGAGGGTAGATACTCCCACTTTTGATGGTTCTAGTGGAGGATTGGAGGAAAAACCTTGGTTAATGATATAGATAGATTTTTTTTTATGCATCCTTATGGTAGTAACACTAAGGCTAGGTGTGCCATCATGCATCTCAAAGGTTTTTCATCTACATGGTGGTGATTAGAGGAGCAAAAATTGAACCTAGACATTGGTTCTGTGACTTGGGAGTTATTCATGGAGAGGTCTAGAGCCCATTTCCTATTAGAACACTGGAGACAACACCGTGCTAAGGAGTTCCATGAGCTGATATAGATGGCCATGTCAGTGGAACAGTATGAGTGCATATTTTATGAACTTAAGTAGTATGTTGGGATCCGTAATGATGAGGGTATGCTAGTACATTACCTTATCAGGGGCTTGAATGCCCACATCAATGGAGGAGTCTGAGTCTTCGAGTCAAAGAATATGGAGGTGGTTGTGGAGAATTCCCATTTAGTGGAGGAAAATTTGGCCATGGCATTAGGAGGCCACACAGGTGTTCAGATTGACAATGCACCTTCATATAGTTTTGGTCCTCGAGGTGGATAGATTTAGGCAATGGACTCCTCTAGGAGCCATCATCTACCTACCAAGGGTGGTTAGTAGCAGCAACAACACTCTTAGTCTAAACGTAAGAATTCATAATCTCATCATGGTGGAGGTGGCTCTTAGTTCGGGAAGAACTAGAATTGGTGGAGTAAGAAGTGCAACCGTTATAAGTAGCCTCCATAGATTAGAAAAATTGCAACTAGCAAGGGTAGTGTTCAGCAATCCAGTGCACCCCCAAGGTGGTAGAGGTTTTAGTAGAGGCACAAGTTGTTTCTCTTGCATTCAGTAGGCCCACATTGCTAGGCAGTGTTTGCAGAGGAACACTATAGGTTTCAGTAAGAGGCCAACAAGTTCAGAGCCGAGGGTGGGTGATGTAGGTAGGTCACAATGAGTATTTACATTGGTTGATAACTGCCAAGTTGATCATCAAGGCACTATAGTGGAGTTTTCAGGTGTGTTACAAGGTAGTAACATCTCTATTCTCTTTAATTCTACTGCTTAAAATTTGTTTATTTCCCCTTCCATAGTAGGGAATTGTATGCTGGTGGTAGCAAAGCAAGGTGTTAGGTGGCAAGTCGAATTGGCCTCTAGGGTGAAAGTAGTGGTAGAATCCCTTGTTTAGTTTTAAAGTTTCAAAATTGGGTCACTTGTGACTATGGTGGATCTTTGCATCCTACCTCTTGGATCCTATGATGTTATTTTAGGTATGGATTGGTTGAGTGCTCACCGAGAAATGATAGATTTTCGTCATAAGTCTGTATGATGTGTAGATGATTTGAGTAATGAGGTTGATATTGTTGGCATTTAGAGACCCATCTCTTTATATATGATTTCTGCTATACAGTTGAAGAGATTTTTCAAGGTTGCTAGTTGTTTGTTGTGTCAATCAATGATTTGGAGCTAGGGGAGAGTCGAGAGGTGTCTCTTGATGACTATTCTCTCCTTAAGGAGTTTGAATATGTCTTTCCTAGTGAGATTCTGGGGATGCCACCTAAGTGTGACATAAATTTTAGAATTGACCTTGTCCATGGAGCTAAACCTATATCTCGGGCTCCATATTGGATGATGACTCAAGAGCTTCAAGAGCTTCATTTACAATTGAAGGAGTTGTTAGCAAAAAGGTTCATTCATCCTAGTGTTTCTCCATGGGGAGCACCGGTGATATTTGTGAAGAACAATGGTTCCCTTTGTTTGTGTATTGATTCTAAACAACTAAATAAGGTGACGGTGAAGAACCAGTACCCTTTGTTGAGAATTAATGATTTGTTTGATAAAATAAAGGGAGCTATGGTATTCTTAAAAAATGATCTTAAGTTGGAGTACAATCAATTTCATATCTCTAAGGAAAATATACACTAGACTGCATTTTGCACTTGCTATGGGCATTATAAGTTCACTATTATGCAATTTAGGTTGATGAATGCACCATTAGTTTTGATGAGTCTGATGAATGGAGTCTTTTGTACCTACTTGGATAGATTTTTTCTCGTATTCATTAATGATATCCTAATCTACTTGAAAAATATGGAGGAGGATGAGGATCATTTGAGATAGCAGTGTCTAAGAGAAAATTAGTTATATGCAAATTTGGCGAAGTGTGAGTTCTTTCAGACATAAGTGAAATACTTGGGTCATGTTATCTTAGGTGAAGGTATCACCATGTATCCTTCAAAGATCCAAGCCATCATTGATTAGCCTATGCCCATGAATGTTCCTGAGATTCACAATTTTATGTGTTTGGTAGGTTACTGTCAATAATCTGTTTAGGTATTTTCAAGGATAGCTCACCCCATCACTTCTTTTCAAAGGAAAGGGAAGAAGTTTATTTGGTCAGAGTAGTTTCGGTCAGTTTTTTAGACTATTAAGGAGAAGTTGACTAGTGCACATATCCTAGTAGTTTTTGATCCTAGTGGAGAGTTTCTAGTGTGTACTGATGCATCCTTGGAGGGTTTAGGAGATGTTCTTATGTAGGATGGTCGCATGATTGCCTATGAGTCTCGTAAACTCAAGGATCATGAGTTGAATTACCCCACATGATTTGGAGTTATCCACCATTGTGCATGCCCTTGTGAGATGGAGGCACCTTTTATTAGGACATCAATTTGAGTTGCATAGTGATCACTGCAGATTGTAGTATGTATTTACACAGCCAAATCTGAATGCCAAGTAGGGGGCATGGATGGAATTCCTTTGTGAATATTATTTTGAGGTTAAATACATGCAAGTCAAGGAAAATTTGGTGGAAGATGCTCTGAGTCAGTGGATACATGAGTTGTTAGCAAGGATCTTGGTGTCAAATTGAGGAGTCAGATCCTTGCAACACTTCCTACAGATAGTTGGTATCAGGAGGTGAAGTCAGAAATTGAGTTAGATAGAACTTTGGAGGAGAAATTTGTGGGTTATTTGCTTGAATCTAATGGTATTTTTTGATACATGGGTCATATGTATGTACCTCCTTCTGAGGGTATTCATACCCCAATCATGAATGAGACACATCGAGCACCCTATTCTACTCATCTGCATGTCAGGAAGATGTAAGCAGACCTTCATCCATTGTATTTCTGGGTTGGAATGAAGAGAGACATTGAAAACTTTCTTGCAATGTGTTTGGAGTGTCAGAGAGTTAAGGTGGAACACCAACATCCCACAGGTCTTTGAAAACCACATCTCATTCCTGAATGGAAATGGGATATCATATTGGTGGATTTTATAGTTGGTTTTCCTATGTCTTCTCGTCGACATGATACCATCATGGTCACTATTGATCGATTGAATAAGGTGGTGCACTTCTCTCTCGTTCGATCATCTAATAATGCTTCTTCTGTGGCAAGAATATTCATGGCAGATATTGTTAGACTACATGGAATTTCATGTAGAATTATTTCCAATAGAGATTTGGTGTTCACATCTGCACTATGGACATCCTTGCAGCATACCTTAGGGACCCAATTGAAATTCAATTTTGCATATCATTTAGAGATAGATGGACATACCAAGAGGTTCAAGTAGGTTCTTGAGGAAATTCTCTAAATTTACATTATGGATTAGCAGTCTCATTGGGAGGACTACTTGCATTTGGTGGAGTTTGCATACAACAACAGGTATCATAGTTTGATTGGTTGCCTCCTTTCCAGGCATTGTATGGTCATCCTTGTCAGACTTTGTTGAGATGGAATCATATTGAGGATAGAGTTCTCCTTGGACCTGAGATTCTTTGGAATATGGAGCAACAAGTTTCTCACATTAGAGAGAATTTGGTGGCAGCGTAGGACAAGCAAAAGAAATATGTAGATGCTCATAGGGTCAACCGTCAGTTTTCATATGGTGACCGGGTATTCCTACGAGTGCATCCATGAAAGAGTCTAATCCATTATGGGAAATGATCTAAGCTCACACCTTGCTTTGTGTGGCCATTTAAGGTTTTGGAGAGGATTGGCCCCGTTTCTTACCATCTTCTGTTGTTGCCTAGTGAATCACACATACATGATGTATTCCATGTTTATGTACTTAGACCATATTATCTAGACATATCTCATGTTATCGATTGGAATGTACTATAGGTAGAGAACGCGAAGCTAGCACTAAAGCCTGTGGTCATTCTTCAACATAGGAGGCTGGCTCTCAAGGGAAGAGACATTGAGAAAGTGAGGGTCTAGTGGGATCCTAACGATGAGACTTTAGCTACATGGGAGGATACATCCCAGATTCGAGAGTCTTTTCCTTATTTTTTTATAGGCTTCTAGGAGTAAGCCTAGTTCTAAGGGGGGAGGACGTAGTGCCTCTCATGTTGTCATCATTAGATTGATACTCATTATGATATGTTATGCTCTTTGATACCTTGTTGATGCTTGTTTCGCCATTTTGGATTGGTTTGGATGACAGTTTATTTGACTTTGATAATCATGACACTATTGACTGATGTTTATGTTAAGATGGATATGTGGATTTATTATGTGTTCAGATTAATTTGACTATGTGTTTTATGTGGACATATGATTATGTTTATTGTGCATTTAGTTAATGGTTGATCTATGTTGGTTATGATGTAATTGTTGTTGTTTGTTGATATGGATTATTGTTTGAGATATCTTGGTGGGAGGGACAATGTAGCATTACTCATTGGTGAGCACCTTGCTACACTACAATTTCCTCTCACAGTGTGTTTGATTGTTTGAAATATATATGTGTGTGTGTGTGTGTTGTTTGATAGTTTGCCTGAAATAGGTTGTAGACACCAAACATCGAATTCACTTGCACTATTACATCTGAGTATGCCTTAAATCCCAATGGAAATGATGTTGAAAACGAAGATGACAAAAGGTCCCCTACCATTGGGATCATCCTCAACGCGGATGAGTACCTGTCTTGTTACCCTCATCAGTTTGGTTTGCACTCTTGGTCAATTTTTTGTTTTGTGTTTATCATTGTTTGGATGATTTGCGATGTTACGTAGTTGTTCGTTAATTATGTTGTTTAAACTATTGATTTAGTTTAAATATTTTATTAATTGTGATTTTGAGGTGAAATTATTATCGTGTTGCCTTGCTTAATTGATTTAATTAAATTAAATTGGTTATAAGGTTATTTAAATTAATTTGGAATTTAAAATAAATAATTAAATAGATCAATGTCAAAAATAGATACTATATGGTTTATTGATGATTAATTAAATTAAATTATTTTGTATAAAGTATTATTATAATTAAATCTAATGATAATTGTTAATTTTATTATCATTGGAATTTAATTATTCAAATGTGAAAATAATATAATTTTAAATAAATAAATTGAAGGATATTTTTGAACAAGTTGTAAAAGAAAATTAAAAGATGTAAAAAGTGAGTTTGAGCCCATGCATGGCTCTGAACTGGTTGTGAAATGGAAACTTGTCTTATTAAGTGATTATTGCTTGATTTTTATTTATGAAAATAGAATCACTTACTTTTTTTTATTAGTTATTAATTTTAGAAGATGTTAATCAATTGATTTTTGGTTTTTCGAATGAAAGTTCTATCTGTAACAATAATTGTCAAATAAAAAATACATGGTTTCTTTTTTCTTTCATTTTTGAAGAGAACAAATTTTTGGAAGGTTGATCAAAGCTTGAGAGAAGAGGCTTATTGTTGTGATAGATTTTGTCCTCGACATTTCTTTTCCATCTTGAAGTGAAGGAAACTAGGTAGGCTTCATTTCTATATTCTTGTTTGTCTATATATTAGATGTGAATGATCTTTCCTTCCTCTGTTGTTGAAAAATGATTATTTTTCATTGCAAAGATCTATATGGTTTCAATTTTATTATTGCTGCAAGAAATTCATGTACGGTTGTAGCTTGTTATTTCGTATTACATTCATCATATAACATATATTTTGTTTGTGGAAATTACTCCCCTACCAACTTTCTCAAGCCATCCCATCCTACATAATCTCATATTGCTTATGGACCATTCTTCATATTTGTTAATCATTTTCAATAAAATCTATGCCTTATTGTATACTGTGATGGATTTTGATTTTGATTTGTTTTATCCTCTACTCATCTTAGTACATGTACTTGATCTCATATGATTCAATAAATGACATTTGGTGGATGTGTCAAACTTGTTTGTTCACTATTTTTCTTATCATACTATTGGTTTTGTGTTGTGTGTGTTTCTAGCCTTCAGTCACACTTGGGAATAATTCACTTAATTTTATTTTGTTATCACTTCTTTTGCCTAGTATAAAACATCTGTTGGATTTGGTTTTCTTTGTCTTTCCTTTAGGGAGGGTTTTGATTTATTCTTTTTGGTGAATTCTTATCATTTAAAATTCTGCACCCATGCCTTATCTCTTTTCATTTATATTGTTGCTAAGGAAGTTCGAATCTCCTCATGGCTGGTTATTTGGTTCTTGGTTGTAGAAGCCAGTCGTCTTTATTCCTATAGTCGATGTTGGCTAGCACTAATTTCTTTTTCCAATGTTTGATTCACTTATATTTTTGTTGTATCTTCTGGTTGTGTTTTATGTAGTGTTGGTTGTAAGAGGTCACACTTAGTATTTCTTCCATTCAGCATGTATAGATTGATATATATATATATATATATATATATACCAATATGTAATTGTGTGCACTTGAATTTCTTATTTTCTAAAGTATGTTCTTCTTGTCAGCAAGGATTAAAATTTTACAAATTATATGTTTATGTATATATTTGATATATATATATACATATATATATATATATAAATACTTATATATATATATATACATATCTATATATATATATATATATATATGTGTGAGCATTCTATATTTTCTGAAGGATGAGGTAATTAAACAACATTGTTAAGTTAAGTGTTTATAAACTCATTTAGGTATGTCTATATCATGAAAGTATTTATAAGAGTAAACATTGAGGACATTATAATGAGAAAATAATATATATTATGACTATTTTTTATTTAATTAAACTATTGTATCATGGATGAATTTATGAAATTGATAACTCGTTAAACAATGATATACTTTTGAATATTATACAAGTAATTGTATTAGATGAGAAAATAGGAGATCTTGATTGTTGGGAAGTTGGGGCATCATATTATTAAGTATCCATGGAAATTGCCAAGTGTTTGAGTTGATCTCCTTGATGATGTTCCTACCTGTCCCACACTTGCTATTTTTCATTGTGGGTTTTAAATACTTTGTGATCATAACATTGTTGTTAATTTTGATGGGGAAATTATTTCGTAAGTGATTTGTTAGGACTTCCATAATCGCTATGAAAAAGAGTCTCTTTTGCTTGGCTTCTCTTCATGTAAGCGAGTTCTTTGTGAACTATTGTTCTTATACTTTATTTTGTTTATGTGGGTTCTAGCCTTGCACTGTGGAAATTGTTTTATTATGGAAATCTAGTGTGAGATGGTGCATGCCTCACTTTATGTGCTTACTTATATGAATTTTTTAGTTTGTGCAAGTTGGCTTACCGAGTTAGTGACTATGAGTCTTTTGTTGATAATAGGGAGAGTGGCTTCCCATGGGGGCCAGAGCCCTAAGTGGTGTCTAGGGTAACTCGTGTGGAATTTGGGTTAATTCAATGATAACCTAATAAATAGTTAGGGGGTTGGGTAGTACTCTCATTAATAAAAGATAATGGATGCCTCTCTCATGGATCAAGCACTCGTATGGGCTTGAGATGAGATGAGAAGGCCTGGAATGGAAAATCAATTGCCTTGTCTTCATGAAAGGTATGTTAATTCTGCATGAGTTAGAATGGGGTCTGAGGATCAGTTG
>VDFB02139285.1:0-11225 GCA_007258455.2 Sequoia sempervirens | reverse complement strand
TAGGAAGACCTACAAATCAAAATAAAATATACATTTTTTTCCAAATGTACATAAATTATCATGCGAAATTGTTGAATAAGACATCCTATTGCTTTGTCTAGCATGGTTCAAACTTCAATTACATTGACTAAGCAACTCAACATCTCTAAACATACATGTTACTTTAGATTTTCAACATGAAACCCTATGTGACATTTCTAATTCTCCATAGAGTTTTCCTACATCTAGATAATTAGTGCCTTAGCCCTTTCTATTGATCTTGCATTTAAAATATTACATTAAAAGGCTCTATATTTTTTACCTTTCATTGGAAGATGACAAATTTATTCCCTTGATTAACAATTTTAAAGTTTACCTTTGATGAATCAATCTTTTAGATCAATAGTTGCAAGTAACCAAGAACCATCAAAAGTGCTCAATGTTTGATTAGCCACTCTACAACAATGGATTAGAAAATGTGTTAATTAAATATGACTTTGAGAATTTCCTTTAATATGTTAAATGATACCCACAATCCATGATCTAATGCATTCTCCTTCAAGAGCAATAGATGTGATAGATTCATAGACCACCCAAAGTGCACTTGACTTAATCCATTGATCCATGACAGTTATCTAGATTGTGACATGTAGCCAAAGGATTGACATTCCACATTAACTCTAGAATAATACTAAATTGGAAAAAAAGTAATGCTAAGTATACATAGTAGTATGACCATCATATTTTCCCATTAGATTCCACATGACGAAAATTCATTCATTCTTGCAAAGATGGACCCCTATAGAAGTTCCACATATTCATCTTTCAATTAATAACAATCAATCACAATGTGTCAAATGACATTCATTTGTTTCATATTTATTGCTTTCATTTGTTAGTTTAATTGTTAAAAAATCAAGCTATAAAATGAGATACTTTACTTTCCTCCCAAAAATCAACATCTTTGGTAGAGTTGTAGAACATTAAAATGCTCACTAGTTTAATATATTGATTTACATATCATTTAAGGGGAGAAGGATGTTGCATTTTAGTCAAGGGGAGAAGTATGATCTTGTTACACTTCAAGATTATTTATTTGCAAGGTTGTCAATGGTGACAAAGGGGGAGATTGTTGGAAAATTTACTGTCATTGATGCAAAGGCGGTTGACCCATAGGTGAAGATAAATTAAAAATTAAATACCTTGTGGGCCAACCTCCCTTAATTGTGGAAATTTTTTGTAGTCATTTTGAAAAGTAAAATAAATTAAATTTTATATTTGCAAAGAGGGCCGACCCCCTTGGAGAGGTGGACCCCACCTTGGAGAGTAAAAATAAAATAAATAAAAAATTATTATTGGTTGGAAGGCCAACCCCTTTTGAAGATTTTCCTCTCTTAGGTGAAGAGGCATTTTGAGAGGTATAAATAAGAGGTTGTGATATGGCATTATAATCAATCAATTCAAGGAATATTTTGTATGAAATCTTCCCTAGTAATGATCAAGAGGACATACTCTTTATGGTGATGGACTTAAAGGAGGATGATGATAAAAGAAAAGAAGAAGGAGATTCAAAAGAACACATCAAATATAATGCAGAAGATGATCTTGAGAAAGAACTTGAATTTTCCTATAACAAGATTAAGAGGAAACAACTTCACTTTTGTCTTGTGGACATTTAGAAGGAAAATGACCTATTCTACCAAAATTGAAACATTTAAGAGTAAACATACTTTTATGTTTTTCATATCCTTTCTTGTACTTTCTTATAAGATGTACTTCATCACTTGAACTTTAACTCGATATATGTCCTTTATTCTTCATCTTCTTGGATGCTTTGAAAGTGACTTCTCATTTTGATAGATTCTCCTTCTCCATCCTTATTTTGTATGCTTGAGGATCCCATGCAACTCATCTTCCTCAAAGTGTCTATATCCTTTATCTCTTCGATGGAATTTATTTTTTGCATCAAATCTCATTAGAAGAGATCTCAAAACCTTTTGCACAATTTTTTTCTCCTCAACCTTTTCTCCAAGTTCATAGACAGTGTTGACGATTTCATCCACATGAAGCAAATAGGCAGCAATATCCTCTTCATCCTTAATTTTTAAACACTCAAATTGTCTTCTATGAGTTTGAAGCTTAGCCTTCATCACCTTGTCGTCTCCTTCATATATATTTTTCAACTTATCCCACATATCTTTAGCCTATTTGAAATGCATATCTTCATAAACTCCAATTTGGCTAATCCACATAAAATTGCATTCTTGGCTTTGGAATTGTTCTTTCTTGCTTTCCTTTTAGCTTGATTTGTTAATGGGGTTGTAGGGGGAGTATAGCCAACTTCGATAGATCAACAAATATAATACTCAAACAGATTCAAGTAAATCTCCATCCTTATGCTCCAAAAAGCATACTTTGATCCATTAAATAGTGGTGCCCTATTTGAGGAAAATCCAAATCCTTCAGCCATGTGTGCTACCAAGATCTACCTTCAAGTAGTTAGGCTAACTCTAAAGGAACCTGCTCTGATACCACTTGTTGAGCTACAACACATATGGACCAGCTAGGACTCAAACCTAAGACCTTCCATTTTCTGCTAGATTTCTCTACCAACTGATCTATTGGCCCCTCTTTAGTCGTCCCATCATCATTCTAGGTGTGGCTTATTTCCAACACCCCCCCTTAAGCTGCATTGTAGGTGCTTGGGTCTCCTAGCCTAGCTCTGATACCACTGATTTTCTTCATTCTATGCATGTAGGGCTTCTTGTACAAGCATGCATTTTTCCTTGTATGAAGCACCTTTTTACAATTTTTTATAGATTCCTCTTTTGGTATGTCAAGAACATCCTCCCTTTTATTTTATTTTGGAGGTTGAGAAAAGTCACTTCTACAAGAATGTGTTGTATGAATAAAATTATTGCACTTGTAGCATATGATATTGTTATCCATCAAATGGGAAAATGGATTATAGTTTCTCTTTAGGAAACCAAAATCCCTCCTTGTACAAGCTCTACAGTCTATTTTCTTGTTACCAAATTTATTGCAAAAGAAACAATAGCCATAAAAAGAGTATTGGAACCTGTTAATTTTCCTTGCCTTCGGGGGGAATGGTCTCTTGAACCTTTATTATTATCTTTTGGAGGAATGATGATTTTT
Organism: Sequoia sempervirens; assembly: GCA_007258455.2. NCBI lineage: Eukaryota > Viridiplantae > Streptophyta > Pinopsida > Cupressales > Cupressaceae > Sequoia > Sequoia sempervirens. The sequence goes on along the minus strand of VDFB02139285.1, from coordinate 8,090 downwards.
GAGTAGTATTACTTTCTCTCTTCTTTGAACTATCATCATTGATGGAGCCTTTGAGCATTTTCACATATTTTTTGGGCTTTTCTTCATTTTTCTTTGGTATTTTTTTGGTCTTGGAGCATGAACATTCTTTGAATGTCTTCTATTTTTCTTCAAAATCAAGAACTATGTTGATAAAAGGTGAACTTTGGGAGTTTATGATATTTTCTAAGATTTTAGTGCTCTTTTTGTGCTTCATGCTTTGATTCGATTTTTCCAACTCCTTCCTTAAGAAAACAACTTCAAGCTCCAACTTCTCGCACTCCAATTCCTTTGCCTTTAGCTGGTCTCTTACAACTTCTTAAATTTGTTTTTCTTCATCAATTTGAACCTTGAGATCCATGATCATTCTTTCTAATTCCTCAAGACTTTGAGATGATTTTACTTTACTATCTTCTTGAATTCATGATTTTAGTTTTGAATTCCTTCTCTTGAGCTTCTCGATCTTGTTATAAGAAAATTCAAGTTCTTTCTCAAGATCATCTTTTGCATTATCTTTGATGTGTTCTTCTTTCGAATCTCTTTTTTCTTTTATTTTATCTTCATCCTCCTTCACTTCCATCACCATAAAGTCCTCTTGATCACTATCGAAGAATCTTCCATACAAAGTTATTCCTTGAATTGATTGATTATAAAACCATCTCACAACCTCTTATTTATACCTCTCAAAATTCATCTTCACTCAAGAGGGGTGACTCTTCAAAAGGGGTAGACCTAACAACCAATAATAATTATTTATTTATTTTATTTTTACTCTCCAAGGTGTGACACACCTCTCCAAGGGGGTCGGCCCTCTTTGTAAACATAAAATTAATTTATTTTAATTTTAGACCTACTACAAAAGGTCGCCACAATTAGGGGAGGTCAGCTCATAAGGAATTTAATTTTGAATTTATCTTTACCTATGGGTTGGCCACCTTTGACATCAATGACAATAATTTTATTCAACACCACTCCTATAGTCAAGATATACATATAGAAAAAAATTATATCTCTCTTGGAACCAATGAAAATATGCTACACACCTTCCATTGTTGGCACTTGTTTGCATTAGATAACCCATTCAAGTTAAATTGAGATCAACATTATAGATTTATTACCCTTGAGTTCAATATTTTTAGCATATATATTGGTGCATTATTTTCATTTTTATAACTTTATTGCATTTAATGCACCAAGAATAGGATAATATTACTTTGGTAGGTTGTACTTGCATCATGTAACTTGTACTTCCATTGCTTAGTGTAGTTGTTCTTTACATAATTGATTGTGTCTCATTTATCTCACATTGGTTGTACATTCACCTCTTGTTGGTGTATCCTATAAATACCCACATATGGCTCTTGTATGAGCACTTTAATCTTTAAATCTCTCTTGTATCTCTTTTGCATATTGCATCCTTGAATATAATAGTATTATTCTATATGGTCTTCTCATTTCTTTATCTTTTTTGATCTTGGGTGGCTATCTCTATAGCCAAATCTTACATTGTATCGAAGGAGAGTGTTTAGGGCTACTCTATGCATGCTCTTCTTTTACAAGATAGATCATATTTTGGTGGGTTACTTTTGTGGCTTTGTTTCGCAAATTGTTTTGGGAGATTCTTAGAGAAAATATGAGCTTAGCATTACAACCAGGGTGTTTGAAAAAAGTAGTTTTCTCCTTTTATTGCATCCAAATTGGACAATTGAGAGGTTGGATTTGCAAAGGATTTCATGTTAGTTACTTAGGAGATTTTGCAAATAGCTAATATTTTGGAGCACTTTTTGACCCCACCATTATGTCCATAGGGCTCAAAAAATAAGAAATCATTTATCAAATTGTCAAAATTAAATAACTTGACCCAAAGCCTTTAGATTTTTTTTTCTCCCCATTGTCTAGATTGTATCATGTCACTTATGATTTAAAGAATATTTTATGTGCTTACATAAGGAAAGTTTTCTATGTAGTTGGTGTTATTTGTATTGGAGGTATAAGATTTAATCTTTTTTTTTTTTTTTAATTTAACAATTTTTCTAAAAACTATGATAAGGTATTGGTTGTACTTTCTATAGACCTACACAACAAGTGTTTGACCCACATAGTGGGTGCCACATGATAGGAGAATACCCATTGACAACAACATAACTCACCACTCAACGGGTTTGTAAGCCAAACACAAGTGGTGGCCCTTGAAATATTGGTGATGCCACCCTAATCATTGACTAATAATACTTTAGCCCCCTTGGCTTATTAAATTGCCTACATAATTAGTAAGAAATTTTCCATTGATTGTTAGGCACTTTTTGACATACAAACAATAGTTTTACCCTCAAAGGTGGGTTCATGGAAAACTCATGATTGGTGTTAACTAATGTCTTTATCCTTCCTCCTAAATTCCTACCCTTCACCCTTCCTTGCCCTATTTACCATTGGTATGTTGATTTTGACACTTAAATTGTAGAGGTAATGTTCTTCATCATATTGAATCCAGGTTTTGAGATTTTTTTGGGTAATTTTTTGAGAGCTTCATAGTGGTTCAAATGATTTTGGAAGTTGGTGTTTATTTTTTTATAGAAATTTTAAATTTTCATAGGTGATGTTGATTTTTTCTTTTTTGATAGCAATTAGAGTTTTGTTTCAGTTCATACAATACTAGTATAATTTAAGAAAAAGGTGCATGATTTATCGTATTCTTCTCATTGGTGTAATTTGATTATTCCCATTCTATCTCAAAGTTATACTTTACACATTTTGGTCAAATTCGACATCTATAATACTCTTATATGAAGACTAGTTTGTTGATTTGGCAAGTGGTAATTATGGTCACAAAAAGTGCCAATACCATATTTTCTTAAGGAGATTTCATGATTGTGTAATTGCTTTTTTTTGCAAGGGGGGAGGTGTTTGATCTTTTTGGTTTCATTTGGCTTTGTTGATTGAGATTTTATAGTTTTATTGTGATGTAAGAGCATCTAGTGGTGTAAGGGAAATCTTGCATCACCCAAAAATATTGTATTTTCATTTTGTTTCTAGTTTCTTTAGTTGTTTTTGGGCCTAGGGCGACTCATGTAGTCTTTAGGATAGTTAGAAGTTTGAAACAACCAAAAATAGTCACATGCTATTTTTAGTTAGTTGGCTTATTTGAGTTCCTATGGACATGAAAATTGATCCCAAGGAGTGAAATTGAAAAATAAGATTTTTGGTGAAAGAATCATCCCAAAATCCTGTACCGTTTGGAAGATATTAAATTTTCATCCCTAGGACTTTATCCAATGAAGTTTAAAACTAAAAATTGAGGCCCTTCGGAGCCCCTGAATTGGGTACAAAATCTCCAATCTTATAGATTTGGCAAAAGATGGTTGCATAGCTCTTCACAAGCTTTCCAACGATATATTACAATTGAAAATCTGATGGTCATATAGAAAGTTATGACCTTGAGAAGTTGTAAATATATAAATAAAAAATAAAAAAATAAAAATCTTCTAGAGCAAGAAATAGATGATGGAATTTCTAGCGCCAAAATGGGGTTACACCTTCTAGAATATTCTAAGGCAGTTACGCTTCTTGGATAAAGAGGGAGAACAAGGGTTACAAAAGGGAGCTCTAGTAGTGTAGATCGTGGTTTTTGGCTTGCAAATTTCTATAATGAGAAGGCCTATGCGACTATAGTATATTATTTTCTGAGTATTGTAATTTCACTTCATCAAGATAATAGTGAGCAAGTGTTTCTTTCTGCATTTTATGTTTATCTCTCTTTTTTTGCTGTTTGTGTGTGGTTTTGTAAGGGGAGTACTCAAATCATATTGTGTGAATAGTTTGAGGAGATAATCATGCAAATTTCATAATTTCATCCTTCTATTATCATATTGAATAGATAGAACTATAAGTCGGTGAGATGGAATATAGAACTTTTTAGGTGGCTTCATCTCTCACCACATCTCTATGGGATTTTTCCTAAATCAAGTTCTTTGTTCTTGAATTAAACTCTTTTTTTCTTTGTGAAAAGATATTTGGGGTGGCAAGAATGATCATGCTAGATGATTAATTCTTTTATGTCCATATTGACACCATGTGAGATTTTGAGCATATTTATTTCCCTTGTGATATTTGGTCCAAAATCTAGGAAATGTGTGGAGATCTAGATAAACCTCCATTCCTAGAGGATCCTATTATGGATTTTCTTTTACCCCTTGATGTTTCACACATATTCCCATGATACAACTAAGTAGCTTGCTAGATGAGAAGAATTTGAACATCACGATGACATATGGACTTCTTTTGATGTTTCTTCCTCCTATAGAGGATCCAATTGATTCTTCAACTTCTTCAACTTCTATCTATTATTGATTCTTCATATTCTATCTCTTATTAATTTGAATGGACATATTGTCATGGGATGATCAATATTGTTGTATGACATGTATTGAGATCTATTCTACATCACCTACTTTTATTGATCTAGTGTTGCTTCACCTATAATGTCCAATACTTTAGTTTGGTAAGACAATCATAGTCTTCTAGATATATCTCATTGGGATGAGTACTTGATAGATCTATCCTATTCTTTTTGTGAGTCTTTTCTTAAAAATTTGGAGGACACTATTGAGGATATTCATATTCTTTTAGATGATAGTTCCATCACAATTGTTGTATCTTCTGTTGCAAGATGGTGTGTCCCTTGGTCTTCCTTGTCCAACATGACGCTTGGGATTGTGACATGGTCTAACCGCCTCCTATGGATCTTAACTGATGCTTGTATTAGGCATTGAGAAGTTGACCTTTTGGTGCAATGGCAAGACCAACAATTGGTATCAGAGCTGGTCATAGGTTCAAACCCCTCGCTTGTGCTGGGGGGGATTGTTGCAAGATGGTGTGTCCCTTGGTCTTCCTTGTCCAACACAACGCTTGGGTTTGTGACATGGTCTAAGCGCCTCCTGTGGATCTTAACTGATGCTTGTATTGGGCATTGATAGGTTGACCTTTTGGTGCAATGACAAGACCAACATCTTCATCTTTGTTTCCTATTCTTTATTTGATTTCACATGGTTTTAGATTGTCACTTTCCTCAATTACACTTGAGACTCCTAATTTGGTTTTGGAATCTTTCAACATTGACATGGCGACATCTAATCAACTTCTAAAGATATGCATTCTGATTTTTCTTCCTCATATTTCATTCAAGAATAAGAAGACCTTTTGCATACACCTTTCTATTAGCTTTTCTTAAGGGGGGATATTGTTTTGCAATCATCAATCATCCTTAAAATTCATAGTTGAACATTTACCATTGACACAATAGGCTACTAATTTTGGGGGGATACCTAGTTCTCTCCTTTGTCTCTTTATTTGGATGGATTTGTATGTCTACTTGGCAAGGGCAAAGAGTGAGAAAGGGTAAGATGTTGGGGGGAGTTCTTCCTCACATGAGGTTTTGATGACACACAGTCTAACCCTCAGACTCCTAATTCTTTGACACCGAATGAAAACTCACAATCTAACACACATAAATTTCCATTAACTAAATAACTTTGTCTTGCTGCCAAGAACTATAGCAACAAAGAACTCCATTAAAATATGTTTCATATGAACACTTGAAAAACAAAGATATTGTGGTCATTCATTAGCCCAGGCAAGAACACTCAAAAGTTTACTTCATTTCATTTAATCTTGATGAGTCACTTTCTTGCACACTTGGTTTCCTTCATCCTACCGTTTCTTAGTCTCCTCTGCAGCCTTCTTAAACTCTCTCCTGTGTGCCCAATCCACATTTTAACTTCTACGCTCCAAACAATAAGCAATAGTTATAAGTAGAGAATGAGGTTCGACCCCTAAATAAAGATTGTACAAGAACTCAATTCACAGAAAAGGCATTAGTAACAGGACCATTTCTTCCCTCTAGTGAAGACAAATTATTAAAGAAAACAAACAATTCAAGTAAATGGAGTCCAAAATGCTGCCCATATTGGTAAAACTCATTGCATACACAAGGGAGACAAGATGTGCAATTTCATTCCTCAACTCATAGAACAAAATTACAAATTACTCTAAACACCAACGCTAGGAAAATAGAGATTATGGCATTGAGCCTCCTCTAAATTGAACTCCTCGATGCCCTCTCCATTTTGCAAGCCAACACTTCCATATGTGTGTTCTGCACACTCTTTCCCAACTCCCGCCTCCTCCATTCTCTGTTCTCTTCTCTTATACTATCTTGCTATATTCATCCTTCCATTTTCCCTTCTTGCAAACTGGATCAAGCTCTCTCTTCCAAACACAATTCTGGCTCTTTCCCTTAAACCGTCAATCCTCTTTCTTCCGATAGAACCCTCTTGACTGTTTTTATTTTTGCTTGATTATCTGCCTCTTCTAAGACTGTCGATCCCCCCTCTGATTTTCTTGTGTAATTGATTTTTCATACAACTTGTAACTGCTTCTTTCTTTCTCACCCACGTGTCTTTGCTCAACCTATTGAAATTTCATTTTATTTTCATATGCTACTCAAACTTCTCCATGTAGTTTCAAAATTTGGTTAACCATTTCTTTCATTTCCTCTTTGTTGCTTCTAACTGCCTTTCATAGCCACCTTATTTCCATCCATGTGGGACTGCTCCCATTTTGAATATTTTGTTTATTTGCAATGTTTAAAAATCCTTCCAACACACCAACTTGGGTCCCCTATTCACCTCACAAGCCAAAAATTCACATAAACAAAAATACTAGATGAAATCAAACTAAAAATCAAAGCTCTTGCGTCAGACTCCCAAGGAGACAAAAGAAAACATGTGCTCCTGCACATGAGGCTAGCAATAAGACTTATCTGCCATCATTTCCTTCTTCCTATTCGTTCCATAATCATCATCATACTTTTCCCAGATACAAATCTAACATACACACTGCTCCAATGCACTCTCCTTGCCCACTTATCCACGTTCCAATTTGTATAAATGTGTAGAAACCCTAGTTTCCCCGAAATCTCTGTGTCTGACTGTTTTTAGGTTTTTCTGATTGTTTTTGATTTTTTTGACGTTTTTGAGTTTTTGCAAGAAATTGAAAGAATGCGATTTTTGCTTGGAAATAAGAAATAAATTCAAATAAAATATCTAATGGCCAAAATAGATAGAAATTGCAAGATCTAATGAAGGCGCTTCCTTTATTGTTCAACTGGTATCAATACAATCAAGATCTCAGAACATGCAATGATAAAATAACAAATTTTTATTGAAAACCTGGAATATGCAGCTTGCTGGAAAAAGGTTTGTGATGGTACGGCTGCATGCAAATAAGACTTCTCCTCTAGTCTGGTGATCTCCAATCCCTCCTGAAACCCCAGCACCACAACTGATGCAAACTGGAAACCAAAGGAAGAGGCGTTTCTCTTGATTTGATAAGTACGCCCAAGGATAGAAGTACGGCCTGACAGCAGGTACGGCCTGTCAGAAACAGCAATGAATAATGTACGGCCTCCTCAAAAATCAAAGTCTGAGTCTCTGTAATGGTGCGCCAAGATGAATGGATGTGCTCTGAATGTAAAACACTGAAAAGATCTGAAGATAATAAATTCTCTGAAGCTCTGTGATTCCTCCTGACTGAAGAAACCTCTGCTGCAATAAATCAAGTGGTATTTCACACCCTCTGAATTGCTTCCGATGGAGATGGCTCGTTCCCCAAGGAATTTGAACTTGAAACCCTAAAGTCTCTTGCTCAGATCAAAGTTGATCAGTTCTCAAAATCAATAATCTCATAATGGCACAATTCCCAATGCAAATGCACTATAAGGCTGAAAAGTGCGATTTCCTTAAAAATAGGGTTTAATTAAAATATGCACTTTTAATTCTTTTAATTTCTCCATAGTCCTCGGCCAAAATATTATAATAAATTATAATCAATAACTGGCCCCTTCCTGATGATGGCGCACCCCTCAAGAAGAATCACTTAAGTTATAATATAACATTATAACTTATATATTATAATCATTAAATAATTAATATTTAATTAATACATATTATAATCATTAAATAATTAATATTTAATTAATACAATTAAATATTAATATCTCCCTCGTTACTCATCCG
>VDFB02139284.1:0-27586 GCA_007258455.2 Sequoia sempervirens | reverse complement strand
CCTATGGGCAGAAGCTTCCAGAACCACAGTATATGTTCAGAACAGAAGTACTCATCGGATATTAGGAAACATGACTCCAAAGGAGGCCTTTACAAGTGTGAAGCCTGAGGTTAGTCACTTGAGAATATTTGGATGTCCTGTGTACATTCATGTGCCCAAGGACAAAAGATCAAAACTAGAACCTTCAGACAGGAAGGGTATATTTGTGGGATACAATGAGTCTTCAAAGGCCTACAAAATATATTTTCCAGAACAGAAACAAATTGAGATCAGCAGGGATGTCTCCTTCAAAGAGGAAGGAACCTTCAGAAGATCTAAAGGATCTTACATGGAGATAGACAGTGAGGAGCAAGAGACTCCACAGGGATATGGATTCATCTCTTGATCATACTCCTGACATTCAAAGGGAGTCCAACAAACCGGCTGAGACTGTTGATCCAATTGATCCTATAGAACCAACAGATGGGCCTAGAGATATTGTCGTAGGTCAAAAAAGGACCCTATGGGCTCGACAAACCATGCAGGAGGTGGAAAAATATGTAGCTCCTCGAGGCACTTTTAGGGAGAGCAAGAGACCTCAGAAGTTCCCAGGTTATGTGGCATTGATGAGTCACGTCATTGATTCTGATCCTTCCACTTATGAGGAGGCATCTAACCAGCAGGTATGGAGAGATGCAATGACAGAAGAGTATCAGTCCATCATTAAAAACGATGTATGGGATGTTGTTCCAAGACCTAAAGGGAAATCAGTAGTGACTTCCAAATGGCTCTACAAAATCAAGCATGTAGCCAATGGCAGCATTGAGAAACACAAGGCGAGATTTGTGGCAAAAGGATTCTCTTAGAAAGAGGGAATAGATTATGAGAAGACATTTGCTCCTGTTGCTCGATACACTTCCATCAAGACAATTATTGCTATTGCCTCCGCTAAGGGTTGGAAATTACATCAAATGGATGCAAAGACTACATTTCTTAATGGTGTGATTGAGGAAGAAGTGTACATCGAGCAGCCAAACGGTTTTGTGATTCATGGGAAGGAGTCTCATGTGTGCAGATTGAAGAAGGCTTTGTACGGTCTTAAACAAGCACCCTGTGCATGGTATGAAAGGATTGATAGATACTTGATGAGTTTGGATTTCTCCAAGAATGATGCAGATTCCAACCTTTATTTCAAGGTAGTTGATGGTGAGGCCTTGATCTTGGTCCTTCATGTTGATGATTTATTTCTCACTGGAGCAAAGAAGCTCATTGTCCAATGCAAGAAAGAGTTAGCCTCCGAGTTCGAGATGAAGGACCTTGGCCTTATGCATTACTTCGTAGGACTGGAAGTATGGCAAAGACCTGATGAGATCTTCCTGAGTCAAGGGAAATACACTATAGATATACTGAGAAGATTTGGGATGATGGACTATAAGTCCATGGCTATACCTATAGAGACAAATTTGAAGAAGTTGAGTGACTCAGCATCCAATTCAGATTTGGTAGATCCCACCATGTATAGACAATTGATCGGATCATTGATGTACCTGTTAACACCAGACCAAACATTTGTTTTGTAGTGAGTGCTCTCAGCCAATTCATGTGTGAGCCAAGACAAATACATCTAGTTACAGCAAAGAATGTACTGAGATACTTGCGTGGTACTGTTGGATATGGCTTGAGGTATACTTCCAGTGGGGATCTGAGATTACAAGGCTATTCTGATTCTGACTAGGCTAGGAGTGTAGCTGATAGGAAGAGCACCTCTGGATGTTGCTTCAGTTTGGGGTATGCCATGATTTCCTAGTGTAGCAAGAAGTAGACCTCTGTGGCACTAAGCATAGCAGAGGTTGAATATATTGCAGCATGTGTAGCAGCCCGTGAACTGTATGGCTTCAAAAGCTCCTTCCAGGATTGTTTGGTCAGATGTTAGAGCCAACATTGATTCACTGTGACAACCAGAGTTGTGTAAAGCTCTCAGTAAATCCTGTATTTTAGATAGGACAAAGCATGTGGAGATCAAGTATCATTACATTAGAGACATGATGCTGAGGAAAGCAATCCAACTCAAGTATATTTGCACTGATGATCAGACGGCTGATATCCTCACCAAGCCTCTTTCCAGGGTAAAGTTTGTACATTTCCAAGACAAGCTTGGGGTGGTAGAGAATGTCGCCCTTGCTGAGAGGGAGTCACAGCATCATTAAGATTTGTTGTAGTGTATATTTCTCTGAGACGGAGAAATATGAGGTGAAAGCCCTTGTAGTGTATATTTCTCTGAGACTGAGAAATATGAGGTGAAAGCCCTTGTACAGATCACATCTCTGAGACTGAGTTGTGTCTCCCACAATTGGGTGTAGCCATTGTGGACATCATGTTGAGAGAATCCATGACCAGATATCTAAGAATACCTCCCTAGCTAAAAGGGAGTGTTAATGTTTGAGAGTAGCTTCGGGAGGTATTTCCCAAAAGAATTATTACATAAGGCTAGTCGGCCTAATTATCATAAACAAATATTGAATTTTATAGGTCGGCTCAAGAGGAGAATGACGCCTAGATAAGTATATAGGAGAGAGACTCTCCTCATTCATCGTTCAATTCAACAATTCGATTTTCTGATCTGCAGAAGCAAGTTCGACATTCAAGAAGGAGATTCGCTTATTCTTTGTTGCTCAGAAATTCACACTACCTACAGTGCTGGATTATTTTGTTATATTATGCCTCTCTAGGCCTGATTCTGGAGTGCTATTTCTGCACTATTGTATCTGATCTATAAGTGATTAAATTCTTGTTGGGTTTTTCCCTTGAGTAGAAGGGTTTTCCCAAGATAAATTGCTGTGTCTTCTATTCTGTGTTATGTTTTTTCTGATTTGCATATCTGATCTAAAACATTAACAAGGCATGCCTTACCAAGGTAGAAGAATTTGCCTAGACTACTCTCTATAATAGGCTATTGATAGGAGAAAGAATGAAGAGAATAGGTATGATTGACCCCTCCAAATGTGTTCCCTACCTAGATATGGAAGAGGATGTGAATCATTTGTTCATGGAGTGTCCTTTTGCAATTAAGTGCTAGAGATGGTTATGTGCAAGACTTGACTGGTCTAGGGCATTTCCTACCACTCTTCTAGATTTCTTTAAAAGCTGGCCAATAATACAATAGAAATTGTGTTTCTCAAGCATTTGAATACCAAGACCTTCAATAACGATTTAGCACATCCGAAAGGAATGAAATAGAGGGATCTTTTCAAATCAATCTCTTCCTAATAACCTTTCTCTCAAAACTGGAAATTGCAATTGAAGAAATGGTTATGGCTTGGGTCATTGAGCAATCAAGGAAGAACAGAATTTTCACTTCTTGGGACCATGATTTATTGAAAGCTTGGAGTGTCCTAAGTTGTCCCCATACATGGAACTATTGGAATTAAGTCCCCTCATGCTGATAGATCGACGATCAGATGGACTCTCCCATGTCAAGGAGGCCTAAAACTCAACTTGAACAGGGACTTAAAGGGGAAATCAGGATTGTCTGGGGCACGTTGTATCACTAGAGATGAAAAGAGGAGAATGGTATGTGCTGCATCTAAGAATTTAATGATTGGCACAAACAATGAGGCAGAAGCCCAAGCATTGCTTCTAGGCCTTCAAGTTTGTGTAGCAAACGGAATAAAGGAAATGAAAATCAAAGGGGATTCTATGTTGATTCTCAATGCGGTAAGGAGGAAGTTCTCTCCAAATTAGACAGTAAACAATTTACTGATAGGGGTCTGGCTCATATTAGATTTCCTTTATAAATTTAAAATTAAACATTGCTACAGAGAGGGCAATGTGCAAGCAGATTACTTGGCAAATGATGCCATTGAGAATGAAGAGGAGGTGATACTTAATACATCCCCCTCAACGTGGCAGAGCATAGAGATTCATTACATAACCTTCAACAGACGCAATGGTATGGATGGCATGCTTCAACAATAATTTAAGTAGTACGCAGGCTGGGTGGAGTTGCAGCTCGAACGATGAACATACCTGGTGAAGGGATGGTAGCGAAAGGTTTGTCAGCTTGTTATATGTTCAGATATGCCTCTGCCTGTATTGAAATAATATAATGCTCAGATACTCTAGCATACATTGGTATTTCTGAACAGAATCAAGTTACCATGGATACTAAAAAGGAATGCAGGATGTAAGTGGTAATCGACATAGGTACTGATATAAGTTTTTTGGAATCTTGATTAAAATAAAAGATGGGTCCTTAGGTGGACATTTATGAAATCCAGTTTTTCTTTTTTCGCTCCCCTGCTGAAGGGTGGAAGCAAGCTGTGTATTCTCTTCATATTTTTTCAATATTTAAATATAAAATGAAGTGGACCCCTAGTCCATGCTTGAATGATCAATAAAAAAATCATGCAAAAATACAGAGACATCAGAGATACTTAGTTTTATTGGCTATTCTTCAGTTGTTTCTCTCTTGGCTATTCCTTCAGCTAAGCTACTTAGTAAAAAATTTCCTCTCAATACTATTATATTTGAAGGATATTTCTAGTATTCCATCAATTCTTACATTGTATTTAAAGGCTAAGATACATTTTTCCCAAAGATGTGTTGTAACTATGGCCTTGAAGACATGTGCCATGCATTTCTAGTTCTAGTAAAGATTATATGAAAAACCATAATTACTGTATTACATATAAAGCATGGAAGACCCACAGATTCTGTTATTCAAGATAACTTACATCATAAGGGGGAAATATGGGTCCAAATGAATAAGCCAGGATATTTTTCACCACAGAGAATTTCCTTGAAAGAAAACTTCCTTCCTGTACAGAACCTGTTTCCTCACTTACGCTGGGTATCACATCAGGAATTTTCCTGTCTAGCTCTTGATCAAAACGAGCTCCAGAGGCGCAGCTAAAACCCTCCTCTACCTGAAAATGAATTGGATGGAAAACAAGACCCTGCAAGAAACATATTGAAAACATGAGATATCACAAACCCCTACATGCTTGGCAGTATTTACTAATTTTACTTGCTAACTGCATTGTGTTTTATCAAAAAACTTTTAATGAGCAACTATAACATGTGTACTCAGCTCTATTTTATTCTGAAAGCAAGGGTATCACCTGAAGTATGAATTATGGCATACAAAAATTATTGCATTACAAATGTGAACCCATCTTGAAAGTACAGGGAAAACATATTTTAAGGCGCTTCCAAGTTTCTTTAATATGAATTACTTCAATTTCGATCTTCTAACATGTCAATTTGCAAAAGCCATCCCCTACTGATGTAATCTTACAAATAACTATTGACATTCTTTTACTTCATTCATACACAGGCGCCGAAAAATAATAAGATTAACATTACTGAACTCCTCAAATCCTTATGTTAGGATAAATGTCAATGGTAATTTACAACACTCATTGCAAAAAACTTCCAATCATTGTCACAAACAATATTTTCTGGCAGCACTACAAATAATTGGATTCTTGTAATTGTTTGGTCGAAACCATAAATTGCATACTCAGCAACAACTCACTGAACTCAGGTTTTTCTGCCTGGGAAGTAACTTTCCAGAGACTTACACACCAAGTTCTGCAGAGAAACTTGAGATTTTCTTGACAAAACTCACCTGAAACTTGCAAGTTTTTCTTGATTTTTCTCTGCAGACTCGGCCACCAAAAAAATTGTATATCCTTGATAAACCCTGGTTTTTTGCATTTTTGTAATTTATGTCTTTACTGACTAGGATCTCAGTGGCGTGAATCAATTGTCAACTGATTGAAAGGATTTAACCACATTTGCTTGAAAACAATGAAATTATGAAAAAATCATGAAAGTTCTTGTGGCCTCAAAGGCCTTATTTGGGCCTGGTGGCAGGAGATGAGCTGCATCGGAAGGAAAAGCACAGTTTTTCCTTTTATTTGGATTGAAATTAAAAAAACATCATTTTTCCCCTCAGCAGTTTTTAGTCTCCAGATTAAATCCCAAGTATTGAATTTTACTTATAATTTTGGTTTTTCAAGTCAATCCCAATTCAAAGTAATGCTGCTATTAAAAACAGACTTATGTGTTCTCCAAATTCATTTTTTGTGCATCTCATAAATTATTTAAGTTTATTTTCTGTATTTATTTATTTATTTTATTTGTCAAGTCCGAAGCCCAAGTCAATAATTTGGGTTGTCATGTTTTCAATCTATGGTCCAAACACTACCATATTTTACATTTTAAAAATTAGTTATGATTATGGTTTGAAGCTAAGAGAAACTGGAATCCAAAAAACACCACATGAGATTTCTAACACTTGGTGAAACTCTTCAAATGTGTTTTGGTTAGTGTTATTAGACCCTCATCAATACAACTGTAGGCACACACAATTCTTTAATTGGCAGCAGATCATTCACTACTCACCTGAATCAGCGAAGAGACAAGTTCGTAATGTGACTACAAAGGCCCCATTTACCATGATAGGAAACACTTGCATGGTGAACTCCTGAGATCAGGTGTTTCTCTTTTGAGAAAGCACCTGCTAGTATGGCAATCTTTGAGCTTCGGAATTCAACAAAAGAAATTTTAAAAAGTAGTTATGATTATGGTTTGAAGCTAAGAGAAACTGGAATCCAAAAAACACCACATGAGATTCCTAACACTCATTGAAACTCTTCAGTGTTTTGGTTAGTGTTATTAGACCCTCATCAATACAACTGTATGCACACACAATTCTTTAATTGGCAGCAGATCATTCACTACTCACCTGAATCAGGGAAGAGACAAGTTCGTAATGTGACTCCAAAGGCCCCATTTACCATGATAGGAAACACTTGCATGGTGAACTCCTGAGATCAGGTGTTTCTCTTTTGAGAAAGCACCTGCTAGTATGGCAATCTTTGAGCTTCGGAATTCAACAAAAGAAAGTTGAAAAAAAATCATACACTAATAATCTCCACAATTGTTTATTTTCCAGAAATATGATGTATGCACCAGGATCAATTTCTTTGAAGTGCCCTATGCCTCAAGCTGGATAGGGCTTCTGGCTCTGTATATTTGAAGACCTGCATTACATTTCTTTTTATCCATTTATGCCTTATCTCTCATTCCTTCATTTGTTAGAGAGCAGAAACATGATGTAATGTCCCCTTTCTAGCCAGTGGTTCGAGGGACAGGGTTAGCCTATTACTACGGTTCCTGTAGGCTAACAGGATGTTTAGGGTGCCTTGCTGAGGGAATTCAGGACTTGCTATTTGCTACTTACTATTTATAGTAAGATCAGGGTCAGTGACAACACACCTGCAGTTGGTATGGTTACAAGACACTCCCTGGAGATCATTACTAGTCCGTCGCCAGGAGTTATTGACTTATTAAGTCACTTCTCTTTAATAATATTCTATTATTAAAGTGACTTAGTGATTTAATATATTAAAGTAATAAAGTGACTATATTAAAAGAAATGCCTTAAGTCACTTTATTATTATTTTAGTGAAGGGGGCGCTTGAAGACTAAAATGAAATATTAAATTAATGTGCTAAAGCAAAGGTGGCGTGAGGTTTAAGTGAAGAAGATATTTATATTTCATTGGTCAAAAAGGTAAACCCTAACTTTGGGCGTGGGTTTTGGAAATGCATAAGGAAAGAAAGATAATTGTTTCCATCATCCAAGTTTATTATGCAAAAACAAAAAACTGAGCACAGAGTTGCATGTATGGAGTTTTAACCTGATCTGAGGATGAAAACCCTCGATTGGGACAAGATCTGCAGGCGTGATAGATCATCCAAGGGTTCTAGTATGGATGGCTTCATACAAAGACCATCACTATGAGCATTCAGTGATTTATTTAGCATTTACTTTCAGCTTTTTCAATTTACAACAGCAGATTTGAATAATACAGAAGTCACACGGTAGAGCATCAAAGATCGTACCATTTTGAAGACACCAAGAGAGGGTTTAAGCTTGTGTTTGGCAGAGATCAGTCCCATTGTATAGGCGCCCCTATTTGCAAAGAGAAACATGGTTTTCCAAGCTGCAAAAGAGAGGATTTCAAGTGGCACGTGGGAAATCAAGAAGCCGTACAAGACACAAGGAAAGGCACGTGTAAGCTGGAGACCAAACCGCCTTGCATTGGAGTTTGTAATTTCCTTGCTTGGAGGCACCAACCATCACCCAGGTAACCAGCATCAAAACTCATGATGAAATATGTGCAAAATGAGGCATGGCATCCTTGCATCTGATTGCCATATAAAAACCCAGGTTCCAATTTAATGCATTCTAGCTTATGGGTATTGTCTTATTATGTTCTAAATAAATAAATATTAATGGATTCTCATTTATTTACGCAGTTTCCCTTCAATTATTGTTTTATATCAATTCTTGAAATTGCCGACACTGCCACATGGCAGCTCAAAAAACAAAAAAAACAGCTTTTCACAGAAAACTCAAAAGTCAGTTTTGAAACCCTGAGGGGACATCTTACATGAATGAAAATGAGGTCAGACAATATGCCACATCAGCTGAAACAATTAAAACAAGAGTGGATGACAACTTCAGTATGGCAGGTAGTTGGCTTGAAGATGAGGCGTCCATGGACATATTAAAAAATATTAAGAGTAAGGATTCTTAACCAAAAGTGGACCTGCTGGAGGCTATTACTTAGTTTGGGCATCAGGCATCGAGAGTTTCGTCTGGCAATGGAGAAGATAAAAAGTTGATTAATGATATGATGATTTACCATGAGCAAACCACAAATTTTATAATAGATCAGACCTCTCTGCAGATGGAGGAGACACAAACAAGAGCTGAAAGCAAACATGCAGGACAAAGAAGAACTGGAAGGAATGCTGAAGATAATCATGGAAGACATGGCAGACTTCCACCACTGTGAGTGAAGAAAAAAATGCATTTTGCTGGCCCCTGAAAACAAGTATTTTTGTCTTTCCTTTTTGTTCATTTGTTGACCTTTGTTAGTTTTTACTTTTTAGAGGTAGTGATAAATAAATATTTCCATGAATGATATTGGCTTGCATGGGAAACTTGTTTTATAGCTTTCACAATTGCTATAGGTTAAGCGCTCAATTTTGATGAATATTAGAACAATGACGGCTGCTCTTATATTTTTTGGTCTTAATCATCTGGATTGTCAATGAAGCTCTTCCTCCTAGTTTTAGGGCTATATCTGTTACACCATTTTCATAGTTCCTAAAACTTTCCACCATAGGTTATATTTGATTAATCAGAAACACTTAGATGAGTAACCAAATAGCAGCACCATACAATATAAGTACAAGAGTAACAGATAATAATATTGCTAATATAAAAGTAGCCAAATCCAGGGCTTTGAGTCTTAATGAAGTTTATCTTTAACAACTACCCACCACTAGAAACGGTAGAACTCTACACTATGTGGTTAACCAATCAGCACTTTGCCCCCAAGCCACAGTGATTTTGCTATGCATATTTTAACATCTTGTGGGGGATCCAAACAAAAAATAAACCCTTACAGAAATTCCTATACATCAATACAATTAAAAATGCTTGGGCCAGATGACAATTTTTGGAGCCAACGCCCAACTGGGTAGGGTGAATCCTCTTTCTGGACATACAGAAATGAGACAAAGAGACTATTGAGTTTTCATCATTTTCAGTGCTGGGGTGGTTCCTCCCACAATCAGGTGTAGTAGACAGGTCGTTGAGAATTTCTCAATGGCTGAGCTTTACACTTGGGCATCATAATAAGCATGGATTCGCATTTCTGTACTAACCCTCACAAGTTGAAAATCAAAAGGCATAGGTGGATTGTTTATTATTTAGTAGAAGACATGCCCACAAAATACAATCAAATTTATTTGAAAAATATTGCAAAAAATATATATTACTCATCTGAAAAAGTTGATTCCAGATCACTATGCTCTACAAGAATTATAAATTGAAACAAAATAAATTTTTCCACTTCCAATTCACTATATAAAACCCTTGGCACTCCAAGAATGAAAACAAACTCGAAACAAATGGCTATCCAACCTGCAAAGAGAATTCTCTAAATGAAAAGAAATATTGAAAAATGTATTTAGGGGCGAAGCGTGAAGATAAATCAATCCAAAAACAATAGTGATAAGAACATGAAGGGAGATTTTTCCAATTAAAACATGGAAAATGAATTATGAGAGTACAATCACACCCAAACATATTTAAAAAAACAAAAAATATCTACATCGATACAATTAACAACAGTTGGGCCAGATGATAATTCTTGTAGCCAACACCCAATTGAGTAGGGTGAATCCTCTTGCTGGACAGAGACAAATGAGACAAAGAGACTATTGGGTTTTCATCATTTTCGCTGCTGGGGTGGTTCCTCCCACAATTAGGTGTAGTAGAAAGGTTATTGAGAATTTCTCAACAGCTAAGCTTTGCACTTGGGCATCATAATAAGCATTGATTTGTATTTCTGCCCTAACACTCACAAGCTCAAAATCAAAAAGCATATGTAGACTGTTTATTGTTTAGTGAAAGATATGCCATGTTTACAAAGCCTTTCTAAATATCGTAAAATACAATCAAAGTTATTTGAAAAATATTGCAAAAAATATATATTTCTCATCTGAAAATGTTACTTCCGGATCACTCTGCTTTACAAGAAATTATAAATGCAAACAAAAAAAAAATTCCCACTTCCAACTCACTATATTTGTTAAATTAAAAACCCTCAACACTACAAGAATGAAGACAAACTCAAGAAAAATGGCTATCCAAGCTGCCAAGAGAATTTTCTAAATGAAAAGAAATATTGAAAAATGTACTTAGGGCTGCAGATAAATCAATCCAAAAACAATGGTGTTAAGAATATGAGAGTACCAACAAACCCAAACAATGGTTCTTCTAATTAAAACATGGAAAATGAATTATGAGAGTACCAACAAACCCAAACATATAAAAAACTCCTGTAATAAAAACAATAAACATCTACAATGGTATTTGAATGAAACAAATTAAAAGCATATCATAAACATTGCTTATTAAAAAAGAAAAGAAATCCGCACTGGGTGTTTGAATTAAATAAATTCAAAACATATAAAATACTCTTGTAATAAAAACAAAAAATATCTGCAATGGGTATTTGAATTAGATAAATTCAAATCATATTAATAACTCTTGCAACAGAAAAATAAAATCTCCAATGAGTGCTTGAATTAATTAGTACGTTTAACATTTCAAAATATCCGACAGCAAAAAGAATTACAAATCCGCAATGGGTATTTGAATAAAATAAATACAAATGTATGAAGATCAATAAATTACCAGAATCTTTCCATAGGCATCAGTGGGCTGTGAATCCAAGTCATCCTTTGCAGTAACTGTGCCACATCAGAAACAGGTTATTAAAAATGTTGATAAAGAAACTAAAAATAAACAGTTTTGTAAAATATAACTGGGAGTAAAAATCCTCACAGAGCTCGCGATTAATTTCACAGATTGTGACTTCCCCAATGGCTGGTATACTTGGCATTGCTTCTCTTTCTCACTGATTTCCTGACGAAATAGGAACTAATAGATTAGACTTCTCTTTTTTTCTCTGCTTCGATGGCCAGAAGCCGGGAAAGCAAGCGGGTTAAGAAGTGTGAATTGATCGATTTTGAAATTTAAAACGTTTATCTTTTAACTGGAACTTATAAATTTGGTGCTCGTTTCCCCATAAAACAATTATATCGTTATAACATTTTACCCCAGTTGAATATCATTTCGTCGATTTGGAACGCGTGATATTTAGGTTCTTGGTGGAGGATTTTTTTATTTTAGTTTTAAAAGCAATTTAGGTCAAAAAAAAATTTAGATTGTCTTTGCTTTTGTGTCCGTTAAAAATTTTATTCTATTTTATTTTTAATTTTTATAGAAGTTATTTATTTTAATGAGTAGTATGTAGTTATGATATTGCTATCAGGATTCAATTATGTAGTTTTCGAGTCAAATTCATTGACGAGTAGTGGTTCAAAAGAACCCATCTCTCATGATAATGAATGGTTTACTTGGCACTCATTGCATCTAAGTGATGCTCACATAGGTGAAGCATTGGGCCTTCCTGGGAGGTCACCCATCCTAGTACTTCTCCAATTCAAACGTGCTTAACCATGGAGTTTTCCCCAAGGTTAAGTTTGTTTAGCTTGCAACCTCATTTGCAAAACCTTCAAGAAGTGTTGTGCATTGTGAACCATTCAGTATAGAGCCCCTTTAGCTCATTAATTAATAAGGAGGAGGTATTTTCCATAGCGTGTCAAATTATGATATTGCTATCCGGATTTAACTATGTAGTTTTTTGAGTCAAACTCATTGACCCATGTTTCATGAGTAATGGTTCACAATAACCCATCTCTCATGATAATGAATGGTCCACTTAGCACTCATTGCATCTAGGTGATGCTCATAGAGGTGAAGCATTGGGCCTTTCAGGGAGCTCACCCATCTTAGTACTACTCCAATTCAAACATGCTTAACCATGGAGTTTTCCCTAGGTTAAGCCCGCTTAGCTTGCAACCCCATTTGCAAAACCTTCGACAAGTGTTGTGTCTTATGAACCATTCATTATAGAGCCCCTTTAGCTCATCAATTGATAGCAAAACCTTCAATATGTAGTTAGTTTCTAATGTTATGATATATTTGAAAATTAGTTTATTTGTTAAAGGGTTTTTGATTGGTGGGTGAAGTTGAATGGTTCTAAATAAGTCTGCTAAAGATCGATTTTGTTGAGTACAAGGCTCTTAATAATGTAAAGGATGAGATGGGGATTGTGCAAGGTTCTTGACACCATAAAAGATGAGGTGGGGATCGTGTCCTTGGCAACTTGGCAACTTTAGTAAAATGTATGCCCCTTAATCCATTCATGGAGGGTGTGGTTACTATTGCGAGTCATAGTCAATTGAACTATCCTTAATTTGTAATAACAATAATAATTAGTATGTACACCCATTGCCATTAATTCTATGTATGAATGCATTCTAGAGCTTTTTGGTTTTTGTATTTTGATTCTAAGGATGAAAGAAATAAGGGGCAAAGCATCAAGGTAAAATTTCTCAACAAAATGGGACATCTATTTGAGGGTGACCGACATATGTTTAAGATACGGCGCTCAAACCTACACATGTATCCATTAAAATTGGATATATTCTTGAAAAAATAAAACCCTAGTTTTTCCCATGGTGACAACCGTTACAAACCCACAAAACAAATATACATGCATACCAAGAGACTAGGTATCAATTTTATTAGATATCCAACCCAACCTCCTTCCTTCGCACCTAGCCACAATCAAACGCTCTAAGTATCTATCTTTTTTCAATTACTTTCACTTTATTTTGTTTTCCAAATCAAGGGTTTTGGTAGTTTTTTGAAATAAGGAAAATTATTCATTTTTAATATTGTAAATATAGAAAATGAAACTTAAAAAATATGAATTCAACTATGACCAACCTAAATGTAATGAAGTAACTTACACAAAAGAAGAATATATTAGGAAATATGTTGCAAATACTTGATAATACTTGAGAATAATGAGTCACTTTAAGGGGAAAATCTTCAAAAGTATCCAATAAGAAGACAAATCACAATATGATGATATTAAACTAACCACTAGCTTCTATATGCACCTTATTTATGTCTTGGTTGTCGTCCAAGTTGACTTAGATACCTAAATATAATACTAAAATGACTTAATTACCCAAGCAAGACTATAATTATAATCATATAGCTTAATTAAAACTTAAATTAGTTATATCTAACTACTTGTAACCCTATACACATTGTAGGTTTAAGGGTGTAACATACCCCCCTCTTCACATCAATAGCATCCTCTAAGCTTATCAATTGTGGATACTTCAATGCAAAATATTCATCTTCCAATGTGGCAATTTCAATAAGAAAATACTTTTTATTTTGTGATTGTCCTAGTTCTCAACTTCTTTGTGTGTCTAGATATCTAACTCAATCTCCCATATAGTTATTCCATTTATCCTAGGTAGCCATGCTTATTTTGAAATTTGTGCCAATCAACATGCTACTTCATATTGTTTTGTGACTTTGTCATGTTCTATGTGTGTCTAAAGAGTACCTCTTATTAATGTTGAATGCATTCACCTTTGATCTAACTTTTTGTGTACCTTAAAAAAAAGGTGAAGGATGGTAGATGGTACCTTGGCACTTATTTATTGGCGTACTTATGATCTCTTTTGGGAGGCAATCCTCTTAGCCAATATATCAAACTAGCTTGTGAATTTAGCAATGTAGGAATCTTTTTTTATTGCACTTCTAGTGACAATAATTGAGTTGTGCTTCTATCTAGGTCCCCTTGTTAATCATCTTTTGCATTTGATATGAGCTTACCATCTATGGTTTCTTTACATGTAACCCCTTTAGTTAAAATTTTTTATCCTCTAAGTGAAACCACATGAATGACTCCTAGAATTTTATCTTAATTATTCCTAAAGTAGTGAGCCATTTGATTCCCAATACAATTTTCTCTCCAAGAACGAGGACAACAAACATCAAACAATCAAGCATGGAGTCTCTCATGGTGAGCTTAATACTATGGAATATCCCTAAGCAACTAATTATACCTCCATCTATTATCATGACCTAAAATTATGGGGTTGGGTAAAAAAAAATGATTTATTTTCTGATGCAAGAGAGTTTCCTACACTCCAAACTCACACAAATAACTTAATAAATTAAAATGATTTAAAACACCAAAAATCAGCAACAATGCAAATTATATTTGATCAATGGCTCTTGCAACTTTTGTGCATTACATTCAATTTGGAAAGGAATTACAAAGGTAGTCCTAAGGACTAAAAATACATTAAAAATTAGAGTAAATGACTTGTTACAGGCAACAATGTCATCTATAGGTATGCCTTCCTTTCTCCAATTTCTTGCAATCTCTTTCCTACACTTGCAAAAATATTCTAGAAATCAAAAGTACACAACTCCAATGCAATTACCAAGGTATTAGCTACTGATTTTTGTCTTCAACCTCCACAATCAAGTCTAGAAAATTTTCTCCTAGGAAAGCTATGCCCAAGCACTCATCTCCCAAAATCTAGAAGTGTAGTGTAAAAAAAGGTATCTCTTTACATTTTCACACTTGTTTGGGCCCTTCTAATTAATATGGACTTAATAATGCCTTAATTTAGTGTTGAAAAATGTATCCTTTATATTTTCACATTTGTTTGGGACTTCTTAATTAAATTGGACTTAATTGTGCCTTAAGAAGCCCTTTTTATTCATTTACAAGCCTAATAAATTATATTTTATGAAGGGGAAACCCAACAATAATTAATGCCAATAATCAGAGATTTATTGCAGTAATCAAGATCCATTCATCATTTCAAATTCTTCTTGCATCATGCACATGTTTTTGGAGCTAACTTTGTGATGTAGGTTTCAAGATCAAGTTCAAGCATTCAAAGCATCAATTCAAGTATCAAGATCCACATCCATTGAAGCCATTTCATGCAAGTTGCAGACCTTCTAAGATCCTCATTCAAAGGTTCATTCAAGGGTTTGTTGAGTGGTAACATAGCATTGTTCATTCTTCATTCCCTCTTCCATGCTTTATTTCAATTCAAGTTTTGATTACCAAAACGAGGTTTGACCAAGGAAAACCCCCATTCACCAAAAACAAACAAATTTTCCCTCTTGTGTTTGTGTTGCAAATTTAGGTTGAAGAAGGATTGAAGACCTCTTGAAGTGTAAGATTGGAAAAGTTGTCAAAGCTACAAAAGTTGTCAAAGTTGTTGTCAAATCACAGAATCTAACCTACAAATATGATTTTTGAATTTCTAACACTAAAACCTGGACAAATCAGAAGCTACATATCAGCATCAAAGGCTCTCAAAATATTTTTGAAAACCTTGACAAAAGACCCATTTTCCCATGGGCGAATGAGTCCCTAACAGCGTCCAAAAAGTGACTTTTGGTGACCAGTAAACACCTTTTTTCCCTTCTCAAATCTGCAATCAGTTTTTTGTTTTTGCTAATATTTAGTTTCATATTGTTGTTTCAAGTTTGAATTGGCATAATTAGGTTGATTTTCTATTTTTAGTTCTCCCAAAAGTGTTGTTTGAACCTCATTTTTCGGTGTTTCAGAAAGTTCAAAAAAATCAAAACCAAAACCAAAACGAGAATCAAAAATCTTGCCAACACCACTCCAGCAACTAAGCCACTTCCAATTCCATGCCCCCTTTTGTAAAAATTAGATAATTGCAAAAAATTCCATTTCCTAACTCCCTAATGCATGTTTGATCCACTCCCAGCCAGGCAAGCCTCCACTAGCTCGCACAATTATTCCTCCATGTCTCCAATTTGAATTGTATTACAATTGGTAGTCAAACTCCTCCTAGGCATTCAAGTATTCCATGTAGCTTCATGGCACATTAATTACAAATTCAAATTTCCCAACTCCCAAGAATCCCACACCCATTCTGCTTTTAGGCAATTTAATATTAAAATTGTCAATTTTGACATGTTTCCTAATGCAAGTTACAAGCCAAATTTTGTTCAATTTATTAAATTAGATATGTGGACATTAAAGCCATTAAAATAATCCTAGATACTGATCAAAAACCATTCGCATCAAAATTGATCAAAAATCAAATGAAGCAAGTTAGTTGGCAACCATAGATGCACCTGCATCATTTTCCAACTCACTATTGATGAAGTTATGAGTCTTCACGATATAGTTAAAAAGATAATTACATTATTTTTTTTATTCAATTTTTGAATGTAAACAGTTGGAAGTTGCCAATGGTTGGTAGTTCTCAACAATTGTTGACAACTTTATATACTCCTATTGTAATCGAGAACGAAGACCACAAGCATATGGAATTTTCTTGGGAGACTTGTGAACACTACGAATAAAATGTATGGTACATCATTAAGCAATTAATATTATGAATTCTTATACTTCTGGCATTTATTATATTATTTACTATGTGATAATCGAATAAGTAGACTTCGGTAGTAAACATTTGACATCAATTTCTACAAGAATCTTAGTAGAATGCAAAGTAAAGATGGGAAAAATGGCAATATAAATGGGGCAACTAGTAGAGGAACCAATACAAGCCAACAAGGAAAGAGAATATGATCTCACATAAGATCTTGTAAATATATGGGAGATATTCATCAAGGAACACGTACGAAGGGAATTCGTTAAAAGACAAATCCGCAAGGATGCGATTTGGAATAATGTACAGGTAAATGAAAAAGTAGACTATCTTTTGAATTGATTACCAACACTCCTTACATGACACTATTGTTCTAGAAGACCTTCATGCAGTAAAAGAACAAGAACAATGTCATCAACAAATACTATAATGATATGAAGAAAGAAATTGAAGGGAAGAAGATCATGTGATATTGATCAATGACATTATTGGTTTTTTTAGTAATTCCAATTGATTCTTGAAACTATCTATAGTAGTTAGCTCTTATACTCAAATGTTTCAGGGGGTTGGCCAATGAACAAGAGAAAGGTTTAACAATTTTCTCCTCTGCACTTTAGGCTCTATAAA
Organism: Sequoia sempervirens; assembly: GCA_007258455.2. Lineage (NCBI taxonomy): Eukaryota > Viridiplantae > Streptophyta > Pinopsida > Cupressales > Cupressaceae > Sequoia > Sequoia sempervirens. The sequence continues at coordinate 10,058 of VDFB02139284.1, read as the reverse complement.
ACCTAGGAGGGTGGTCCTATACAATATCTAATAGGAGTTCATACAATTTATGCAAGATATTGCTTTAAACAAATATGCTCTCTTTATGTGACCAAGAATTACAAATGAAACATACTTAATAGGCCAGATTCTTGGAGATTTATGCAATTTGGATTTGAAAACATGGGAATAACATTATGAAATAATTTATAATAGTAATGGAAATTTTGTTTTCAAATTTGATGACCATGGAAACATAACTAGAACATACATTCAGATTGGTGCCTTAAACCTAGGCAACGAAGTGAATGGAAATGCAATTAAAACTTTGAATAACGGACTTTAATCTAATTCTATGAAATCTCAATAATAATGCCTTACACTAATATTCTCATAATCTACAATCAATTCTTCTTAATAATTTTTGTATACATTCAAAACCCTCAATATTTCTTATACAACTATTTAATCTATTACTTGAACATAAACTATAAAAGAAACATTCAATTGCTAAAAATTTGCAAAGATGAACAAAAATGGTCCTTGATCAGTTTGTATTCATAAGTGATAAATAAGTATACAATTGAGGAGACAACTTATTGTGAAATTGTCACAATATATTCATAACAAAGCTAGCACTGTTAGACAAAATTGGCAATTACACTAACATTTCTTCCTATAAAGACCTAGAACAGATTGATACAAACTAGAATATAGACAATTTGCTTGCAAAATTATAAGATCCTTTACAAAGTGGCCCTAAATTCCCTTTTATAAAAATAAGGGAGCAACAAGTTTGAGGCCATGGACAAATTGTAAGGCCTTTCTAATGCTCAGTCAACTTGGTGTTAGACACACAATTCAAACGAGAGGTTCCTAGCTGAAAATTTCACTAAACCCTTACAAAGGCTTCATTTAATTATCAACCAGGGATTCATAAGCTTTTGATGATGTTGACACTGTATGTGCATTCATGGACTCTACACGACCTATATCAGTGAGTATAGGTGGTTTACACTTGTATAGGAAAACAATAAAGGCTGGAAAAGAAAATAAAGTGTTAACTTGCAAAATAGGGGAAATAGCTTAATCTATTACTTATGCTATCGGTACCTTCGACTTAATGTTGTAACTATTAATTACTAAATCTAGATTATGCAATTCACTAACACTAATTACTCTTACTCCTAACCACTTAACTTCTTTGGAGAACAACTAAAGGAAACATTACAAAGCATAATTCATGATGCAAGATATCACTCACATGCACGCAATTAAAAGTTTACTTGAAATGAATGCAATAGTATAATCATCTAATCTAATGACAAAAATCAAGGTGGGTGAATAGTACCTCGATTGGCCCTTGCTCGAGTTGTTGTGCCCATTGGGGAAATCAAATGTACACTATTTGAATCAACCAATCATAACAGTAAATTGAAACATCTTCATTCCATAGAAACTAAACTCTTATAATATGAAAATAATCTCTATGGATCTCTCATTCATGAGTATATATCCATTACAACTAAATAACAAAAAACTAACAATGAAGTATTGTTTGCTAAAAAAAAAATAGAATTAGCAACGTATCCTCTAACTAGATCTACTCCTCAACCATTGATTCAAATATATAGGCTTGGGAGGAGTTTTATTCACACAAGGACTAAAAATAAAAATTAAATGCATATGTCCACTCTCTAGATTAGGGAGAGGAATAGTCTTTGCAACTAAAACAATTATTGAAAAATACTAAAGAAGAGAAATAGAATTAAAACTGCCCTAACAGTTTGATAAAGACATGCTTTGTGAAAACTAATGTGTTGGATTCCTTGTCAATATAGACTTCTTCCTCCTACCATCTTATTGGATGATCTGATGACTCGTGATTGACCAATTTAATGATCACTTTTACCATTTCCTGTAACTATCACATTTTCAACATTCTGGACTCTCCCTTGCAATCTACCTAGAATCCTTTTGTTGTGGATTGGTCAATCCAATTGTTGTGGGTTACGGTTCTTCTGGATAATTTCATCTAAAGTATACACATCATCAACAACCATGAATTAAAAACAAAATCATATTGAATTTCATACACATTCACACATTTATCCATGCAAACATCATCATATCATAATTATATTCCCACATATCAAATTCTAGTTTAGGATGCATAAAAGATATAAAAGATGTATAAGGTTCAAAATTGTTTATGAAATAAGCAGCTTGAAATGTTAAAAGACATGAACTAAATGGAAGAAAACTAGCTATTAACCAGGACCATCATGAATGTCACATTTTAACTTGATAATCATGTCCTAGGATCAGACAAAAACAAGATAATTGCTTTGCAGAAGACAAAAAAAACTTCCACTAGAAGACAAAATAGTTGTTGAAGGAGATATTTTTTATTTTGCAATGATGAAGCAGCATGGAGAATATGAATTATGCATTAGTTGGGCCTTTCTATTCATGGTGAACATATATTACTTCAAGAAACCATTGGGACTAATGTTGAGTGGGTCACAAAGGACAAAAAGGTGTCAAAATTGCAAGGATTCTTGTAGATAGCTAGAAGCTTTGAATACCAAGTCATTATGTAGATTGGATATTTTGATTTAACCTTGATGACAAGATGAAAACTTAAGTACTTGTCAATATGTTATACTTTTCATCCCATTATACATAGGATATTTCTGATGGCAATTGAAATTCAAGTATTTTATCAACATGATAAACATAATCAAAAAATTTGCATCAAAAATTCCACGAGCTTCCTTACAAAAATCTTCCAAGCCATGTTTTGTACAACTTATTATCAATAACATAGAAAAGAAGATGGCTCTGAACGCTCTGAGCGGGAAAAGAAAGGAGGGTTTTTTTTTTAAATTCTTGAGGTTGGAGGCGACTGAGATGAGGATCTGGAGGGAGATTTTGTTGCATTTGGATTCACTAGCCATTTCTTTGTGCTGTGTAGAACTCCATCCATTTCTAAGGAAGTTACTGTTGACTCCTGCTTGGCGGATACTTGGGCACTTCACTCTATTGAGGTGGTCTTGGGTTTTGCTTTCCCTTGGCAGCCTGTTTGCCTTGAAGGGATGGTCGAAGGCTCTGTGTTTGGGCCTATAGTGGTCTTGGTGCCATACTGTCTTGTTGTTTTTTGGTCGTTTGTCTTCCCGTGGGTGCCTATTGGTGGTTGTGTGGGAGGTTTCCCTTCTTTGCATCGTTTCTCTCTGCCTTCTGAGATTTGTTTGCTCTATTTTTTCACTTGTTTGAGTGGCGGGATTCCTATCGCTTCTGCCTCTTCGATGTTTGGCTGCTACCAATGTGTTGGGGTAGTCTTTGTCGCTATTGGATTTTCTCTTGTTGTTGTTGGTTTGACTAGAGTGGGAGATTTGATGAAGGCTCTGAGTGGGAACGAAGGAGGTGGGAGATTTTTGAAAATCCCTAATGGTGGAGGAAATGGGGAAAAAGATTCTGATGGTGACCATGTTGTTGTACCTTCTATGTTGGCTTTTGATTCAGCTTGGTCAAGGGGTGGGACTCCTGCCGCTCTTGCCCTCATGTTGCCTTGTTGCTTCAAGAGTTTGGAGGTTGTTTTGGTTGTGGCTGCTGGTATTTCTCTTTGTATCGTTGGGTCTGTTGCTTTCTTGGAGACTGTGAGACCCCTGTTGTCCCTTTTTGTGCTGGTTGGGGTGGTCCCTTCCCTTGTTGAGACTTGTTCTTTGTGCCTTGTCTTTGGTATTTCCCCTTTTGGGCATCTCAAGAGGTTGTGTTTTGATGTGGTGATTCCTCAAATGGTGTTGAGGAAAATGTATGTAGTTTGGGAGGATGGTTTGAAAAGTATCTATTGGAGAGGTCGTACTTTAGAAGAAGGTTTTGGATTCATTTTATGCGAGGAGGTTTTGAACCGGTGTGGCAAGTTTGTGTTAACTATTATGCTCCTTTACTTTAACAATTTTTTTCTTCCGTTGGGCCTTTGTTGTGGTGGGGATTTAGGGCTTGTGGCATTTTTCCTTGCTCTGTTGGTGTAGGGCCTCTTCAAATTTTATAAGATGAAGCTGTGTTTTGGGGGTTCCAAGGTTACTATTGGTTCCCCTTTGGAATTTGGTGGCTTTTGGATGTGGTGGAGGGGGCTCTTCTTTGCCTCGAAGACCCTTGTTTCAAGTGCTTCCATGTATGGTTGGGCTGAAGGTCCTCTCATGAAGGTGATGACCCAAATGTTCATTATGAATGCTTGTGGAAGTCTATATCCTCTCTTGGTTGGGGTGATGTCTTTTGCTTCCTCTGTGTACCTGCTGCTTGGGTTGCCAAGGGGTGTGATGACAAATTTTTCTTCTGGTGTGTTGGCTTCCTGTTTGGTTCTACATTTGTGGTTTCTTATGGAGGTAGAGACTACTCCTTTAGAGGTGGAGCCCTCTCCTTTTGAGGTGGAGTTGGTGGCTGTAGTTGGAATGGGAAGCTCCCTTTTTTTTCTATTGGTTCCTCTTGAGGTGTAGCTCGTTCATGTAGGAGATTGGTGACACTAGTGATTATGGTTCTTACTTCACCCTCTCTTCTAGAGGAGAGCTCTCTCCTATAGATATGGAGTATGAGTTGGTGCTCAGTTCGTGGTGGTGCTTTGGAGGTTGGAGTTCTTCTATTGTTTCTATTTGGATGGTTCTGCTTGTGGGTTATGCTTTCTCCTATAGAGATGGAGATGCAAGTAGGTTAATGGAGGCCCTCTGTCCCATTAGTGCTTTGACTATTTCTGGTTCAAATTTGGTTTCTCTTAGTAACAGGTTCGATGTGGGATGGTTCTATCAAAAATTTGTGATGGGAGTAGCTATTTTTTGGCGGTTTGGATTTTTGAATCTTCTAAAAAATTGCTTGCATGAGTTTGAATTTCATTTTGTCTCACCCACCCTTAGGGTGGGTGTTGTTTCAAATTATGGTTTGTCTGCTTAGAGGATGGCTTGTTGGCCTATTTCGCTGGTTGTAAGGCCTGTTTTGAAAGCTAAAGACAACCCGCTAGGAGGGTATTTGTGATCCAATTTGGCTACTACTGGGAGTTTTTTGCTCTGATCTTATGTCTACTCTTAATCATTCAGTGCTCATTTTCACTATCTCTGACAGCTATTTCTTGATAGCTTTGTTATGGATTAGTACCTGCTAGTCCTTGGTTGACCTCATAAATGGTCCGTGTTCCATTTCGTGGACTATTTTGGGGATGTTTTTTATTATGTTGTTGATGATTTTGTGGTTGCAACTCTGGTTATTGGGCCTGTGTGCCTTCTTAGACTCTAGTTTGGCCTATCTACTGCTGTTTGTTGGTAGTAGTAGGTGTTGTTTCCCCTAGTCTGTTTCTTTGTTTGTCTTGGCTTTGTACCACTGAAATATACCGAGCCAAATTTTCAATTTTTCAATTACAAAGAGCAGAGCAATACATAATTGTTAGGGATTAGCACTTAAACCAAATGATGCGAATTTCAACTCTAACCAAGAATGTGCACCAGGATCACTAGTTGGGCAAGGTGTGAACATATGGTCAGAGGATCTCAATGCAATGCTGATAAAGAACTCTAACCAAGAATGAGCCAGATGACGACGAGCATATGGTCAGAGGGTCTTAAAGAAATGTTGATGCAAAGAACTCTAACCAAGAAATGTGTCAGAGAATGACGAGCATGTGGTCAGAGGATCCCTACCAACTATTAAGCTGAAATAACTCGACGTCAAGAATGTGCTTTCCAACCCGAGATGGAATTGGAGCTACCATATGACGGAGATGCTAAGTATTAAAATGCAATTACAGAAAATAAGTGAGAATGCTGATAGTACTACTGTTCAGCTTACAACATGATAGAGAATGTCTTGCTATGAACATGAATCAAAAGATAAATAGTGTTGCAACAATATATTAAATCTCCTTTACTGAATATGGAAGCTTAGATCAGAACTCCACTCTAGAGACCAACTTGAAAATCTAATTTTTGACAATCTTGTTTTTCAAATGCATAAACAGTTGCCCTAAAACTCACTATTTTGCTCACAACTCACTCCAAACTCACTCAAAATCCCTGAGACAAAATGCATAATGAACCTAGGATGATGGCACCCAAGATTGAATCACAAAAACTAACCAAAAGATCCCATATTATTTATGCACGAATTTTAAGGCAATCTCAAATGGTACGACCCTCAAGGAAGGGCAATTTGCTTTTAAAAATTCAAGGCTTCATCAAAAAATCTGCAAATTAGAGGAAAGGGTCGCCCCTCATAGACAAAGAGATAAATGCAATACCCATAATGATTCTTTTTGTATTTTTTGACTTATGAATAAAAACAACAATCAGCTATAAGGAAGATATAATTCTAGAATTTCACCAAAATGCATAAAACTGAATTACAAAGCCACACAACTACTACAATGCAGAAATCTCACTACAAATCACTCAAACTACCACTACCTCATCACTAGTCGCTATCTCACAATCGAGAAGCAATGCCAAGCTAGAAGGCATACATTCCTCAAAGCAGTCTCAATACCATTCCGGCAGCATAACTTTACTGAAGACATAAGATGCCCAAATGAAGGCCCAAGACGTCCTTTTATAATTTGTGAAGAACCCTCCAAAAGCTTCTAGAAACCCTAACTCTTTTCCCTCCAAGAAAAGGTGCCACTTTCTTCAAGGCTTCATTTTTTACTTTAATGGAATTCATCTCTTCAATATAGGCATCCAACTGTATACCTTGGAATTCCTACTGCTCTAAGTGTGCAAAATAACTAAGAAATATGAAAAAGAAAACACCAAGGACACCTCAAGATTAGCCAAAAGAGTGGTTCAATGAAAAGGAATGCAAATAAAATGAAACACAAATACTTTTACCTCCCTTGTTGTTGATACCTCTTTGATTGGCCCTTGCTTGGATTGGTTGTGTGCTCCTTAGATGATTGATTGAATGACTAAAATGCAAGTTTCAATATGCAAAATGATGAACAAAGATGGTTGAATGATTGAAAAAGGCTTGAGGATTCAAATGGACAGCATGTAGTTATGAGAGTGCAAAGTGTTGAGAATGCAAATTGGCAGCATAATGGTGCAAAATGGCTAAGTGTTTAGAAAGCAAATGGACAACATGTAGTTGCTCAAAATGAAGAAGTGTTCTAAAAATGCCCTTGAGGAGGGGGTATTTATAGAGGAATTTGAATTCTCTAGAGAATTCAAGGGTCAAGATGGATCCAACAAGGCCAAGATGAAGGGCTATGGTGGGTTGAGAACCCACAAGCCCTCACATCTTGACATGTGGAGGGTGAAGTGGCCAAGGGTGGATGAGATGGAAATGAGTTGTCAAAAAAGGTACATGAGGTGGAAAAGACATGCACCTTGGGGGATGAGAGGATTTCCACAAAAAGGGATTTCTTGTCCCCAAGTGGGAGTGAAAGGGACATTTGAGGAATTTTAGAATTCCTCAAAAATCTACATGGGAAAAGGAAAGGTGGTTGGGGATATAAATGTGAATTAAAAATTCACACTCATAGAATGATCTAGAGGATAAAAGGTGGGCTCCAAAAGGGTGGGACTTGGTCACATGTGGAGATTGTGACAAGTCCAAGGTTGGTCACATGTGGTGATTAGACAAGTTCCGGCCTTGGAAGGATGGAATGTGAATTAAAAATTCACATATAAAGAGGGAATCTAGGACAAATAAAAAGGAATTAAAAATTCCTTCGGGAATGATTGAAATTTTTAATTAATTGTGAATTAACATAATTAGGGGCTAATTATGATTAAAAAGTTGGAGGATGTGGACACATCCTAATCAAGGATTAGGCATGTGCACATCCTTAATAAGAGATTAGGAGATGGATTAGGATTAGATGAAAATGACATGTGAGGAATTAAATAAATGTAATATTTATTTAATTTATTTGATGAAAAGAGGATTAAGGAGGGTAAGGTATTTAATTATTAATTAAATACCTTAGGGATTTGGCAGAATTAAAGATATTAATTAAATAATAGTAATATTACTTAATTAACTTGGATGAGGATGTTTAGATCGAAAAGTGATAAATTTGGATAAATTAAGTGTCCAATTTGGATGTCTATGATTTTGCCCCTCTTTGAGATGGTGTTACTGAAGTAACATCATTTCAAAGAATATTAAAACATAGAACCTAGAAGATGGTTAGATTGGAAAGATGCCCCAGTCATTCCAAAGGAGTGACTAGGAAGGGAAAAAGAAATGATGAAAATTAGGGATGAAGGATGCCCCTCGAGAGGACATGGGGTTGAAGAGAACACGGTGGCTCTCGAAATAGATGATGTGATGCAAGGGGAGATGAGGAAGATGATGCAAGGTGATGGGGAAGAGAGTAAGTGATATGGAAATGGGTGAAGCACAAATGGATTTGAGGACAAAAGGTGATGTTGCCCCAGTCAAGGTACAAGTCAAAATGGGTTGATGATGGATGGAGGGTTATCAATGAGGGAATTAAAGATCCCAAGACAACATGAGGATAGGGAAGGATACATCCCACTAAGTGGTATTGATGAGGGAAGGATACATCCCAAGACAACATGAGGATAGGGAAGGATACATCCCACTGAGTGGTATTGATGAGGGAAGGATACATCCCAAAACACCACTAAAGGATAGGGAAGAATACCTCTCGATGATGATGATGAAAGTGTTGTTGATGAGGGAAGGATACATCCCAAAACAACACCAAAAGGATAGTGAATGACACTAATGGATGATGATGATGATGGGTCAAGGCTGGTAACAAGACTGAGAAGTAGACCAAAGATATGATTAGATGATTCGGGCTAAGTGGAATGGATGGAGATTGGATAGAGATAAGGATGAAGGATGAATGATGAATGGATGGGGGGATATATGCAAGACGATAGAATGGAGAATGAGATGCAATTCTAAATGCAATTTATCATCTTTGGAGCACTGGTTTTTGCTATAGCATCAAACACAAGACACCAGGGTATGAAGAACCAAGGCGTAATTGTGTCTAATGCATCAAATAAACATAACAGACAAGAAGGCTATCCCAACACCTGCGTCGAAGACCTTTATCTGCATTGAGATAACCACAAGCACAAAAGGATGCCCCAAAGATAACACAAGACCTCTGGATCTTGCGGTATTAACGGGACAACCAAGAAGACACAAAGACATAAAAAGATCAAGATATGTCCCTATGTTGACCAATCAAAACACACCATAATATGATGGATTATGGCGGTCTTGACAAGTGATGATAGGGAGCTCAAATGATAAACAAAAGCCAAAAGCATCAAAAGATCACAATCAATTTCAAACGTCCATTGCCATAGGATCAAGGAGATGGATGGGATTGATGAGGTCTGTTAGGAAGGATGCATCCTGTTGAGACCAAAGATGATGGATACGAAACTAAAAGATCGTTATGACGCAGGATGTTCAAAATCGATCGGATCTCATGATACAAGTGGATCTTGTTTGTTAAGAACCAGCTAGATAAGGGCATAGCTTGACGACACGACACAAGGGAGATAAGACATAAGACTAACAAGACCTAAAGACCTAGGGGCTCGGGGGCCGATCAAAGATTAGCCTTTCCTACGTGAAAGCGCAGAGCCCTCGTAGTTCAGTGAAAGGTGGATGATTGACCAAGATGAAGACCTTGATGGATGGTAAAGATAGGATGGACAAAAGGAGAAAGACCGATGATAGATGATAGAGGACCAAAGTGGACCATGAAGATCGATGATGGAACTCCGGGGGTAGATCAAATGATCAACCTTGCCTACGTGAAAGCGCAGGGGCAACGTAGTTCGACTAAAGACCGACAACAAATGATGGATGAAAGAGGATGAGATGACCCTAGATAAGGGGATAAAAAGATTGGACCGACACGATGGGACAAGATATATGAATGATGAAGTGATAAGATAGATGATGTTGGACGATAGTGACTATATAAAGCTCGGGGATGGGATAGTTATCCAAATTATCAAAGATGAAGTGGGCAAATGACATGCCATATAGATGAATGGTGAAATGATGAACGATGAGATAGAAAAGATGTGCAAAAGAAG